>JAFLJL010001514.1:5000-12500 GCA_018398815.1 Conus ventricosus | reverse complement strand
TGGCATAAAATGTGATGCTGTGGTAGTGAAGCTATGGCGAGAATGATTGGTTGGGACATACCATGGTAACAATCAGCAAGAGAGCTCCAGGATATGCTCCCCGATGAATAAGATCTTGGCGGGAGACATTGAATCACCCCTTTCCCCCTGTCCTAATAGGGCAAATAAGGAGGGACATTTTGTGAGCCTAAACTTCATCAAACCAGGGACAGTGAAAATGATAAAGAAAAGGAGTAAGTGTTTTCTCATCTCCTACAGAAGGTGCATCAATGTACAGTCCCTTGTGACGAGCCAACCGACCTGCGCCAGTCCCCTCGTGATGACATTGACCGACTGTGCTGTAAGAAAACCAAAATGTCAGTCTACGTGTGCTGCAAGGACGCGGGTCAACCCTTTCACCCACAGAGCGCAACAGTCCTCTCCAAATGCCCGGGGAAAAGTTCAGGAAGGCCCGCTATTTCCCAAAAGATCTTGGTTCCAGCAATACCCTTGGCTTCACCTAGCACAACAACAAGGTATGTTGTTTCTTCTGCATGGGGGCAAATTCATCAAGGCTGCAAACCTGACGCAGGTTTGTATGTAGCGGTTTTGACAACTGGAGAAAGCACTGAAAAAGTTCTCAAGCCACGAAAAATCTTCACATGGAGCACCCTTTTGTATGACGTAAACTGTAGGCAGTCTACAACGTCAGTGTATGCTCCAGTGACGTGTCAGCATGAAACAGAACAAAAGAAACGCCTGCAAAGCCTGATAAAACGAAGTCAACTAAAGGGGCCTTCAGTTTCTCTGCGACGGGGTCGCCTCTCCGTGGACATAACGAGCAGGAAGGCAACCTTCAACAGTGTTCAAGTTCTGCTTTGGAGAGGGCTGCAAGGAAAAAACAAACACAGGTTCAAAATATCTGTCACATGATATTGTAAACGAGATCCTCAGGATTATGGCACATAAAGTTTTGCGATCTGTTGTACTTGAAATCAGAGAAGGGGAATTGGTTTTCGATACCAGCTGACGAAACCCGTGATGTTGCAACAGGGAGGCAGGTTGTAATGTGCAAAAGATGGGTTAACTGGGGCAGTTTGAAGTCATAGAGGACCCTGTGGGACTGATGCATGTTGACTTTAAGATGGGTAACTGAGCAGTTTGAACTCACAGAGGAGCCTGTGGGCTGGTGCATGTTGACATAAGATGGGTAATGAGCATTTTGAAGTCATAGAGGACCCTGTGGGACTGGTGCATGTTGACAGTACCTGTGCTGAGACCATTTTTAATGCGCTAAAGGATTGCTTGATCAGGCTGGGCTTGCCAGTGCGAAGTTGTAGGGGTCAGGCCTACGACGGGGCCAGAATTTTCAGGGTCAGTTTCAGGAGTTGCAAAACGGTTCAAAGAAGAGGTCCCGTCAGCAGTGTCCCTATACTGTTTGCACACTCAGTCAATCTTGTGTTACAAGAGGTTCCGAAAGGTCAAAGTAATAAGAGATGCCCTTGACTTTGCCACAGAGGTCATTCAGTTGATCAAATTACACCAAAACGACAGAACCTTTTTGAAACAATCCAACATGAAACATAAACTTCGTGCAGCCCATCCTTAAAATTAAACCACTGTGTCCAACAAGGTGGACTGTTCGAACAAGAGCTTTTTGAATCTCTCATAGAGAACCATGAGGCTTTGCAAGAAAAAACTTGAACTAGTCTCACATGGACCCTGATGAGTATGCCAGGAGGGCATCCGGCCTTCTAGCACTTATGCAGCAGTTCTCCACCCGTCTTGGGCTCTCACTTTCACGGGATGTCTTTTCTGTGACTGAAGAGCTGGCGACTGCTGTTCAAAGGAAACAAACGTCCCGTGTGGATGCAGGCAAACACTGCAAACCTCTGTCTGAGAACGCTTGAAAGTATGCGCCCGGATAAGTTTCCAGACGTTTTTGCCGACGTCTCAACCACGGCTGCAAACGTGTCTGAAGAGCCCACATTCCCAGACAGACACAGCCTCCATGAAGACTTGATGGGGCTCCAGGGTTTACAGCTATCTGACCCCTTTTGCTTATTACAGACAGCAGTACTATGAGGCCATAGACAAAGTAACGAGCATGTAAAGCACAGGTTTGACTAACATAGTCTTCGTTGCCAAGGAAGATTGAAAATTTTTTGGGTGACGGAGTGCAGGGAAAAAATCCATAAATTCCTCAAGAGACAAAGACACATATGCTGCGGACATTGACATGGACAGACTCAAAACACAGTTGGCCAATCCTTCCCATGCTGTGGGGGACAACAAGAAGTCCGTCTTTGAGGCACTGCTAGAAGAATGACAGCTTCTGACACTGTTAAAAGACTGTTGGTGAGGTAGACAAAAATTTCAGGCTGTACTTGACCATTCCAGTTACAGCTGCAACAGCTGAACGCAGTTTTTCTGCCTTGAAGCAGGGCAAAACATACCTCTGAAGCACTATGACTCAGGAGCGCTGAACAACTGTCTCATTATGATGTTGTAGTCAGGTGGTCGAGTGGTGTTGGTTCGTTGGAACGTGTGGCTCACTCACTCATGGAACAATTCAGCGACTAGAAGGTGATAGGTGTTTATTCATCTTCATACAACACACACAGCAGGGAGCAAGCCCCGTATAGACACATGCAAAGAAAACAGCTTCTTAACAAACAGTAAATGTAGGAGACAATAGTTGTCAAAATCCAATTACCTACATTTTACAATGGATACTAGGCTTGCGTACACCTACCCAATTCATTTTATTTATGGATTTATAATTTACATAGTCATTTATTATACCAAGGGCAAAAAAACAAATGAAATTATCAAACCTAAATAGGCAGTAGTCGTCAGTACACAACTCAACACACATACACAAAACTTTAAACTTCTAACACAAACAAAGACAAAGAGAGAGAGAGAGAGAGAGAGAGAGAGAGAGAGAGAGAGAGAGAGAGAGAGAGAGAGAGGAGAGAGAGAGAGAGAGAGATTTTTTTTCTCTCCAAAAGTCTGGATCAGAAAACTCAGTGAGTGGGCCAAACAAACATACAAGAAAATTACAACTTTGCCACAATGTCGTGGCTTCAGCCACCATTTTATCTAAGACAGTTGAAGCCAATTTCAATGCTCTGCCCCTTTTTCCCCATGACTTTCCAACCTGATCCTCAATGTGGTGGTTGGTAAAATTAGCTCGATTCTCCTGTAACCTAGGTTCCTAAACGCACAGACCCAGACCACAATAACCAAACTCTGACTGTACGATTATACTCCGATTTTTATTAACATTTAAATAGACAAAAATCCAAACCACAATATTAACCTAAAACATGGACTGATTCAATTTTAAGGTGATAAGTGACAAAAGAACTTCAGGTGGTGACAGAGAGAAGAAACGAGTGGGCAACTCAACAGGGGCACTGCAAAAGAATACAAAACATAAAAATCTGCACGGGACTATGTGCGAAAAACACAAATAATAACAATGGCCAAACCAAAAGCCATCAAAGGCCTTCAGCAAACATCTCAAACTAGGAAACACGCAATGAGGGACAATGCATCACTAATAAAGTAGTAGTGATCTTATCAAACTCAAATCCACTTGACCCTGGTTATGGTAATGCCAAACACACTTTGATCCGATCCAATGTTAAACTGAATACAGTGAGTTGCATACCAACATACTGACAGCTATTCGCTATCAATTGGCCACCTGACCATGGCGGCAAATCTGCTTACATCCTTTATCAGTCATCCAACTGAACCACTAGGCAGCAAGCCAGATCAATCATTCCTCTCCACTAGTCCCTGGTTTCCAACAGATGTCCCCATAAAACCAATTTCATACAACCATAGCCATTTTGATTAAAATCAGTCTCTAAGTTGACACTAATAAAATAATTTTAAGGATAACAGTAATCCTTGAAAGCAAGTATTTTTTCTTTTCAACTGAGAAAGCAAAAATAAACATCCTCTGAAATTCAAGGAAAACTTCTCCAAACTTAACACATGTACCATGATTAAAACACAAAGAACCGTGTACCAAACTTAACACATGTGCAATGATTAAAACACAAAGAATCATGAGATGTAGACATTTCCTCTACCAAAACCATGTGATGTGACAAACACTATTTTACTGCAAGAACAAAGGAAAATGAGATTTATTTAGGACCATGTGGTCTAAAACACAATCTCTCAAAATTGTTTCCGAAACAATGTGGTGTGAAACCACATTCTAGAGCAACAGTGAATAATAAATAACCTGAACTCACCTTCAAATAATACAACCAGGTTTAAACTGAAATCAACATGTGGGCCTAAAATTCTAACAACTGAAAATATAACAGCTAAAGCCAAGTGCAATTCTTATAAGGAAAATCCACGAAAAACCAATGCCATCCAGTTGACAGCACAAAAAATATATGGCAATTCCAAAGGAAAAGAATCAATTAGTATCTTTTAAAGCATACTTTTAATACTTAGAGTAACTAACCTGGATTAGCACCCCAAAGTCACACACAGCGTTTCCCCAACCTGTCTGACTCAACACATTGATTGCAGGAAGTGATCAGTCAGCAGGAAGTGGCCAAGCAGGCAAAAGTATAAGCGTCGTAATACTAAAATCGGCTAAATAACAAGACATATAGAACAACAATACTAGTGGAAAGCAGTAAATGTCTTTACCTCAAAACATTACAATCACTAATGAAAGTGTTTTTTTTTTTTTTTAAACATACTAAAATTGCCTAAAACCTTAGTAACCTGTGAATTCTGACAGGTTACACTCCCATGATCATTTAATCATGGAAATGCCTTGCATTAGTTGCAACAAACTGAAACCCCAAATCAAAATTTCCCTTGAAAAGGAAATTAACAAAATTAGGTCTCCTCTGAACCAGGATTAGACCAATTCCCCAAGCAGAAATTACTAACACTTCTAACAAAAGAGAATTTAATTATTTACCACAGTTATTACCATACTGAGCCATGTATCAGTTAAATCTGAGGCTGTATACCTTTGTGACTAACCATTTAGAATATTAAATTTAGGGCAAAAGCCACCTTCAAAAGATCCTGTGGACAAGAATTCTTGTTTGGTGTGACTTAGTAATTATGCTGAAGTATCACCCTAATCATTATTCCAACATACAAAATACACAAGAATGAAAGGATGAAAAAAAAAAAAAATTCAATGTTTCCGGGTTTGGGACGGGAAAACATGGGACAGAAAATAAATTTTTAAGGCTCTAGTTAAGAACCGCCTTTAGAAAAAATTTCTCGGGCCGGAAAAATTTCGACGTCAGCTATTTTCCAAAGTTGCAAAATCTGTGCATCCCCCGGGTCGAAAAAAGTGTTACTTTGGGAAAAATGTTTCTCAAAAAGGGCTTTAACAAAAATTGAAAGGTACAGTAGTCCACAAATCCTTTAGATGGCGGGGTTTTTTTTGGGAACTTTTTCCAAATATTTTCATTTTTTTTTCCCTTTACGAGATGGTAATGATCTAAAAACAAAGAGAGTTTGTGTAGAAAAGTTTCCCCTTTGGCAGTTAAAATTTGGAAGGGTTTTGAAACAAAGGGAGGGGGGAGTGGGAAAAGGTTTAGCACATGGCCATTTCCAAAACTAAAAAGCTTGAAAGGTTCGCACCAAAAAAACGGCAACTTTTTAAAACTCCCAGGGTAAAATATTTAAAAGTAAACAAAAAAATTTTTTCAAAGTCAACGATCAAAAAAATTTTTTAAAAGTCTCCAATCTCATCAACTTACAACCTTTAAGGCACTGTGTGCACCCCTTTTTCGAGGGCGTCGGGTCTATGCCAGGCTTAAAATTCCCGGGTTTTTCCGGGTTTTTTAATGCTTTTTGTTCTTTCACGGACCACAAACTTCCGGTTTTGTGGAATACCACGGACGATTTTAAAAATTTCTCTGTATGCCCCCTAAAACCACACCCCCCTTTGGGCCTTTTAAAACGAAATTTGCCCCCAAATTGCTCCCAAAGTACCCTTTTGGTAATGTTGAAATTATTTTCCCGGGCCCCAAACGGGGAAAACCTTAGAAAATAAATTGATAGAAAATTTCTTTGGGGAGTGGGACAAATTATTTTCCCTAGCCCCCAAAGTACAGTCAGTATTATGGAGAAAATTAAAGGGGTTTTGGGTTAGGGGTGAACAGGTAATTGATTCTCTTTGTATAAAATTATAGCAAAACAAATACCTTCAGAAGTATGTGGGCCTTTCTAGAAAAAAACTACCCAAATTACTTGTTCCCCTTAAACTCTTTTGGCAAGCACGCGCCGGCTATTTCCCCAAACCCGGGAATCCCAGCAAAAGGCTGAGAGCCCTTGCCAGTCCCGGAAAAAAAATTTTGTGGGTAACTTTGGGCGCTGCCATGTTTTTGATAGAAAAAGGAAAAGCTTGCGAGAATGTGACTTCCTCCTTCTGTAGCCCCCACTTCCGTTTGCAAAAAAAAAAAAACCCATGAGCGAGTATTTCGAGTTATAAATTTTTTAAAAATTTTTTTCATTTCAATATCCCCTTTTCCTCTTTTAAAATTTAATTTTTAATTTGGGTAACCATGTTAAAATTACGAGTTATTTTTCTTCCCAAGGGTTTGGGCTAACTGCTCAGGAAAGTGATACAAAAGGGGAAAGGTGAACTGAAATTTTTGGTTCTTTCCCCAAATTTTTGTGCCCTTTATTAGTAGACAATTTCATCAAAATGTCAGGGTTTAAAAAAACCCACTCTCCCGGGGAAATGGGGTGACTTGTTCGCGGGATGGTTTTGGCGCAATCCTGCCATTTCTTCGAATTTTTTCATGAAACAAAGTCAAATCATTTTTTTGGGGTTTTCTTTCATAGACAAAAAAAAAGAAAGGGGAAAAAACGCTTTCCTAAGTTTAAAAAATTTTTTTTTAATTTTGTTTTTTTCCAACAAAAATAACGATTAAAAAATTGTTTTAAAAAGGGGAAAAAAGGACCCCAAAGGGTAGAGAGTGAGAGGTTGGGGCTTTTTTGTGAGAGTGAAAAATGTCATGACCAGAAAAGAAAGCGAGGTTCTTCTCTGTGGAGGTGGGAGAGCCTCACAGAAGAAAGCTAAAGGCCCTTTCCTGTGGAGGGGGGGAGTTTCCCACCACAGGAAGAAAAAACCGGGTTTTCATTCCCTGTGGAGGGGGGGGATGCCCCCACAGGAGATAGCTGGGGTTCTTTCCCCTTGGGGGGGGGGGGTGGGGGGAGATGTCCCACGGAAATTTTTAAATTGGGGTTCTTTCCCCTGTGGAGGGGGGAGTTTGCCCCCCACGGGGAAAAAACCCGGGGTTCTTTCCCCTGTAGAGGTGGGGGGAGATGCTCCACAGGAAGAAACGGGGGTTATTCCCTGGGAGGTGGGGGGATGTACCACGGGAAGGATAAGGGGGTTCTTTCCCCGGGTGGAGGTGGGAGATCCCACCAAGGAAGTTTAAACTGGGTTCTTTCCCTGTGGAGGTGGGAGATGCCACCACGGAAGTTAACTGGGTTGGGGGGCTG
>JAFLJL010001512.1:35000-36508 GCA_018398815.1 Conus ventricosus | reverse complement strand
CACATGCTTAAGTCGGTATTTTCACAGCATCAGTTCTGACAGTTATTCACCATTAGCTTTAAATCTCTCAGATTATTTTTTTACAGCATTACCATCACTGTCGGTTATTTCCCACAGCATTACCGTTTTTACAGTCCACTGTGGGTTTCCACAGCATTAGTTATTTCTTACGTCCAGATTGCTTACCCACAGCATTGCCATTACTGTCAATTATATCCACAGCATTACAATTGCTGTCAGTTATTTCCACAGCATTACAATTGCTGTCAGTCATTTCTACAGCATTACATTACTGTCAGTTATTTCCACAGCATGACCATTACTGGTAATTATTTCCACAGCGTCAGCATTACTGTCAGTTATGTACACAGCAGAAAACCATTACTCTCAATTATTTTCAAAGCATTACCATCGCCGTCAGTTTTTTTCCCGCAGCATTAGTATCACTGTCGGTTATTTCCACAGCATCAGCGTTACTGTCAGTTATTTCCACAGAAGCAGTATCAATGTCAGTTATTTCCAGAGCATCAGCATGACTGTCAGTTATTTCCACAGCATCAACATTGCTGTAAATTTAAATTTTCCGTTAGCATCAACGTTACTGTCACTCACTCACATCACTGTCACCATTCTTTCGGACAGAAACTGCTCTCTGACGGCTGTGTCGTCCTACCAAGGGCCCAACTTCATCAACAGCTGTTTCTTCGACAAGTACTCCACGGTGTCCTGGTTGTCTGGACGAGAACGTGACGCTATCGGCCTGTGACTCCAGCAAGATCGTCGCACGCCACTCCGGAGCGCTCAGCTTCAAGCGCAAGAACACGTACCCCACCATGACGTCATCATACGCCGTCAACAACTCGTTCGGATTCTGTGACAATGTGAGCAGATGCTCTTTTTACTTCGGGTTGGGAGTTTTTGTTTGTTTGTTTCTTTCTTTCTTTCTTTATCATCAGTCTAATACATGGTAATCAAAATGTTAAGTTGATAAACCAGCGACTTTTATTTTCATTTGGGCCTAATCTGTATTTCGTCTCAGAGGCGTTAAATCTTCCTCTCCCCACCCCCACCGGCCCTCCCTGCGACCTTCGCCCAAATGCTGAGTTCATATTGATGTGTGACAATATTGCGCATGCGTGCTCAACTTCTGGTTTTGTGCATATGCGGGTTTATGCGGAAGGGGGTGTACGGAAGAGGGAGGCAAGCGTGGGTGAGTGGGTGAATGGGAGCAGGTGCGTGGGTGATGCGCGTGCGTGTGTTGGTGTATGTTGGTAGTCACGCCAACGACACGCTGCTGGTTCTGGCGTTTCATGGCGCTAGAAAATTAGCAACACCAACATTGACAAACAATACAAACAACCAAGAACAAACAAACAAACAACAAAAGCAAGCAAGCAAACAAACAAACAAACAAACACTAAAAGCAAACAAAACAAAAGCTAACAAACAAAAGAACGCAATTCACGAATTTTCCTCACTGATGGTAAGTTAGGTAATCGATTCAATCA
>JAFLJL010001512.1:0-30000 GCA_018398815.1 Conus ventricosus | reverse complement strand
TATCCGTTTTATTTTTTTTTTTTTATGGCTCGATGAATTCACAACCAACCTGACAACTAACAAGCAAACAAACAACCCACCAACAAAGCAACCACGACAACGCCCTGCATACACAGTTGACCCTGTCTCTGTGTCGCGCAGGTGAGATACCGGAACGAGTTTTTGGCTGCGTACAAACCGCTCCTATATCTGGATTTCAACAACACTCTGAGCATATGCTGATTCCCTCGGAGATCAATGTGATGGGATACGGCGTGGTGAAGTGTGTATTTTCATCTTTGGTCCTCTTATTCCTTTGTCTGTTTCTCCTTTCTCAATCCCTCCTCTGTGTCTCTGTCACTCTCTCACCCCATCATCTCTCTCTCTCTCTCTTCTCTTTTTTTTTCTTTTCCGTCCTTTCTCAGTCTCTTCTCTCACTCTCTCTCCGCTCTCTCTCTCTCTCTCTCTCTCTCTCTTTCTATCTCTCCCTTTCCTCTCTTCTTTCTCAATACCCCTCTCTCACTCTTTCTCGCTTCTACTCACCCCCCCTCACCTCTTTCTTGCTTCCTTGCCGTCCTCTCTCTCGTGTCCGTTTGGCATATTTTTATTATATTATTATTATTTTTATTATTATTATCTATTTTATAATTATTATTATTTTATTGGGTATTTATATTGCGGCCGACCTCTGTCACAGACCTAAGGCTCCTAAGCGCTTTACAATATACACACTACCTCAACTCGCTCACTCACTCAACGGGGCTGCCTTCCCACGGTAGAGCGGCCGAAGACAGCCTATGGCGCTATTCAGGTCGTTTCCCGTACCATTCATTCCTGTATCAGTCCACTCATTCTTCTAATTTATCTCAATGTATTCCTCCAGTTTCTCTAATAGGATGCATACGATGTTTTATACGTGTACTCAATTCCACCGGTACACGATGGAACAATAACCTGTAAGTGACAATTTTGTGGTTGTAAGAAAATACCAGCGGCTATCTTTACTTTACATCAATTTTGCCCATGGCCCAAAGCATCAAATCTCCTGAATGTGACCCCCTTTCGTTGTTTCTCTGTCACTCTTTCCTCTTCTGTCTGTCATGTCTTGTCTGCTTCTCTGTCTCTGTCTTTCCTTCTCTCTCCGCTCCCTCACTCTCCATTTATCTCTCTCTCTCTCTCTTCTCTCTCTCTCTCTCTCTCTCTCTCTCTCTCTCCTCTCTCTCTCTCTCTCTCATCAGTTACCCTTTCACACCACGGATGTCATCAAAAGAAAGGAGAGAGAGTGAGAGAGAGAGAGAGAGAGAGAGAGAGAGAAAGGGAGATGAGGAGAGAGGAGAGTTTAATTGCCCCCCCCCGAAGGCCTACGTACCCATTTACATGTAGGAAGAAAAAGGGGGAGGGGAATATTTACACGGATAAACACACACAACACACACACACACACACACACACACACCACACACACAACCTCTATCTATCTTCTCTCTCTCTCTCTCTCTCTCTACTGTGACTCTACCATCTCGTTGGTCTCTCCTCCCATTTCTTGACCACACTTTCATTCCCCGAGCGATGCCACTTGTCTTTTGGAATCAAAAGGTACCTAGTGAGAAAGATATGCTACCCCCGCCTCTCACCTTTCACTCCGTCTTCTTTGTCTTCTTCATTCTTTCTCATCTATGACTGGGACGCAAGAAGAGGGAAGGGTAGGCAATGAAGGAAACAATCTATACAAACAAACAAACATAAAAAATATACTCAGGAAAGTAAAAAAGACATAACTCTGCATGCTTTCTTCATTAACTATTTACCATTCCAATACATATTACAATCACTATACACCCTCCTCAAGTTCTATGAATTACCTTACTAAAGTTCACCCCCAACCACACCCCTACCCACCCCTTCCTGTTATTGTTTTGACTTCCATTTTCTTACATAGACTACCACATTGAGAAAAAAAAGATGGATTTTTTTCTGTCCAGGGGCGACAGTTTGTGCTGGGAATCGGTCTGCCTTTGGGACGTGACAGGTTTCGGATTTCCATGGCCTACACACCGTGTGCATCTAAAAACAACGCCACCTGGGTCACCCCAGCCTGGCGGCCTTGGATGCTGACACCACCGGGCTGCCTTCTACCATGACAGACTAACGGTATGCTACACTTACCGCTCAAAAAATGAAGAACCAAGAGAAGAGGTTTCACGGATCGCGAGAAACAACTCGCGAGTGGCTAGTTTATGCAGCGGCGAGGGTGTGAAGGAAATAGTGTATGACAACATCGAATTAACAATGTGACAAATGCTTTAAGCGCTTGTTGTTGTTGTGAAGTGTCCAGTGCTTTTAAAAAAAAAACGTTTTATGCTCTAGTGATCGTTTCTGTATTTCGTACTCCTTCAATGGACCTACAAAATGTTGACCTTTTTTTTTCTCTCGCAAGCGAGAGTGCCCCAAGAGTGTTCTTAGCGATCTCTTTGTCTATTCCTAAAACCAGCTCGGGATAGAGTGTGCCATGAATCGTGACACTTGGCAAGCTAAACGAGAATTTTGTGTTTAACAATGTTGCTCTCTGTTCAACGTGATTTTGTATATAAGTGCCAATATGTAGGGGCTGAATCAGGCTGCTTCCGAAAAACGATGGTCTAGAATTTTCACATACTGTATTCACATGTCTTTTTCTTGTTGCGTACGCAAGTGCAGTTCAGTCATGGGATGGGTTAGTTTTTTTTTTATACCTCTCCACTTCTCTCTCACGTATATAATTTGTTATGGGTCCGGTGGATGTGGATGCGAGTTTTGGAATCTGACTTTTAAATGGTCTTGGTTTAGGATTTTTCTTCTTCAAAATTTAACTTTCAGTTACGGTCTTGATACTCAGAACAAGTTTGGATCTGTGTGACTCGACACGTACGAGTTATTTGTTCTTATTTTACTCTTTTGCAAGCCAATCTAATGAAAAGACTTTCTATGTAATACATTATTGCCATGTTCCCCGAGCTCAAAACATGAAACAAACAAATCAAAGAAAGAACACCAAACAAAACAAAACAAAATAACAAAACAATCAAAACAAAATAAAAACTACCGACAGTCTTAGAGTCTCTTCCACACATTCACTTTAAAAATCTGTTCCACACAATCACCAGCATCGCATCCCAGTATTGTCACCCGAAACCGTCAAAGAACTCAGGAACTCAGACCATCTTCTTTGGTTTAAATTACTTATTTCAGAAACAAAGGAAAGAATACTTCTTATTGACTGGACGAATGAGCAACAACAAGCCCTAGGTTATACGTGCTTACTTTAGGAAGATCACTCACTGCCACCAACCAAATCTCCACCCCTGCTTTTATCCATCTGTCTGTCTCTGCCGCCCAGCATCCTGTTCTTCAGATGCTCAGCTTTCCCACACAGGACACAACAGGACACCCTGCAGTCGCCCGGCCGGCAGTGTGGAAGGTGACATTAAGCCCGTGGGAGGACACCGGACCCGACTGGAGGGGGTGGGGAGCTCTGTGCGGCATACATCCACTCCATCGCCTCCTTCCAGGGCAGCTTGGTAAGTCAGTAAAAGACTGGCTCGGCTTCCTGGACCAGATCGAAAGCTCACTTCAGCTCTTGCTTTCTTCTTTACCTGCAGTTGGTTGTAGTCAGGCTCTAGTGGCAACGCTCGACAGGCGACGTATATTATTATTGTATTTGTTAATATAATGATGAAGATTAATATCGCTAATAATAACTGTTGTTAATTATTATTATTAGTGTTGCTATCCTCCTCCTCATCCTCATCCTCCCCTCATTATTATCATCTTCATCGTCGTCGTCGCTCGTCGTCGTCGTCGTCGTCGTCGTCGTCGTCGTCGTCGTCATCATCATCATCATCATCATCATCATCATTCCTCATTCTCATCATCATCTCATTAACTTCATCAACAATAGTATGATGATGATAGTGAAATGATAAGAAGAAGAAGTAGAAGAAGAAGAAGAAGAAGAAGAAGAAGAATGACAACAAACAACAATATTTGAGAGCTATCGGCCACATGATGTAGCGAAAGGGGGTCAAGTATCCGTGGGGGGGTGGGGGGGGGGGGGGGGGGGGGATATTTCCCGAAGGATAAACGTTCAGGTTGGCAGCTAGAATTAAAATTTGATTAAGGGCATCATGCGGGCCATTCGACTTTGCAACATCTGGACTTTCGATTACTTCCACTATCCCATTTCTCGCTCCATGCCTTTATCAGTTGATAACGCTCCTTGTAGAGAAACGATTGTTCTTGCACATATGCTAATTTGTTCCGTTCTCAGTGTGTGTAGGGAACAGGTTATTGGTTCTTTTTGTATCCAGTGACTTCTTGCTGTTAAAAACAGAACTCTCGTAGACGGGAGGAAAGACTAGTGGGGTGTGTGAAGGAAAGGGTATGGGGTGGGGAGGGGTTAGGGGTGGAGGGCATTGGGAACATGTCTGTTAACGCCAGGATAGGAAGTGCGATGTGTGTGTTTTGTTGTGTGTGTGTGTGTGTGTGTGTGTGTGTGTGTGGGCGCGCGCGCGTTGTGCGTTGCGGTTTTGCTGTGTGTGTGTGTGTGCGCACGCACGCACGCGGGCTGCGTGTGTGATTGTGGGTGTTGTGGTGTGCTTGTTGTGTGCGTACGTGGTCGTGCGTTAGCAGTGACGTGCGTTGCGTGTGCGTGCCGTGCGTGCATGCTTGTTTTGTGTGGTGTGTGTTGTGTTTGTGTGTGCGGGTGTGTGTGTGTGTGTGTGTGTGGTGTGAGAGAGAGAGAGAGAGAGGAGAGAGAGTGAGTGTGAGAGAAGGGATGATTGAGAGAGAATGAGAGGATGAGCGCACACGTGTGTATCGTTGTGTCGGGGATTTCGCCTGTTCTGCAAATTCACCAAACAGCTAACGCTTGATAAAAAAATGGTGGAAATTCCCAAACAACCAAGCTCTTGACAAAAGAACGTAGATTTCACCACCATCTAACGCTTTGACGAAAATATTGTAAATTCCACCCAAACACTTAACGCTTGAAGAAATGTAAATTCACCAACCACCTAACGCTTGACAAATAAAAAATGTAAATTCACAAAACCTAACGCTTGATGAGATGCGCTTGGAGTGGGGTTAAAGCTAAGTTTTCAAAACAGAGTACTGAGGGCGGAAAAATTGAAGCATAAAGTTAGAAGAGAGGGTTTTTAGTTACCACCAAAGGACATAGAACAAACAAAGTATAGGACTCTAGACACAATGCTTTTCGACCTCTTGGGTCTTTTAGGCGAACACCATATAACATTTGCCTGGACTTTGTTTAGTTATTGTTATTTGTTTTCGCGTAAAGAAGACCCAAGGAGGTAAGGAAATGCTATGTCTTGTCCTGTACTTTGTCTATGTATAAAACATTTGTTATTTGTTTTCGCCTGAAGAAGACCCAAGAGGTCGAAATGCATTGTATCTTGTCCTGTACTTTTTCTGTGTCCTTGGCTCGTTATACTAACCCATCTCTTTCTAAATTTTTGGCTGTTAATGCGTTATTGGCACTAATACACTATGCTTACTGCTTGTGCAGGGAACTTCCGAAGAAACCGAAATCAGATAATGCCTGGCATCGCTATCCCGGAGGTTAAATGTAGTTCTGAGATACTTAGCGGGCTGTTGTCTCCGACAGAAGAAGTTAGGGAAAGAAGATGAAGATGGAAAAGGTTGAGGAGATGGAAGGGGGAGGTGGGGGGGGGGCTGGGGTGGAGGGCGGGAGAAACGGATGATGAGAAGAAAAAAGAAAGAGGATTTTTAATAAGAAGCGAGGAAAGGAAGATATGAAGAGAGAAGAATAAGGGGAGAAGAAGAAGAAGAAGAAGAAGAAGAAGAAGAAAGAAAGAGGAGGAGGAGGAGTATAAAAGAAGGAGGAAAATGACGATGTTGATGATGATGATGATGAGGGAGGAGGAGGAGGAGGAGGAGGAGGAGGGCAGAAGAAGAAGAAGAATAGAAAAAAGACCGTTTCAGTTTCATGAAGGGAGGTGCCACTGCGTGCGGACCAATCCATAGACGCTTGCATACTTCTGTTTTCGGCGGCGCCGCTACATCAGAGCCACTGCAGTTAGTCCGTCAACGCTTTGCTCTTTTGACTCTGGCGAGCCGAAGCGAGTAAGCCACGCCACGGCCAGAAGCTGTGTGTGTTTGGACGCTGCGAGACTGGTGCAACATCTTTAAGTTATAATTTACTGTACAGAGTTTTTAACTATTATGTTCTGTTCTGAAAGCAATGGCGCTCGTGAGTACTTGAGAGTGTGACAAAAGCTGGCATTTCAGTCTTCTCTGTTGGTGGGGGAGTACCATATTTTGTTCGTGTTTAAAACTTTCTGCAGAAACTTTGCGACCGGCTGTGCTGTCGCGGCCGAGGCCTGGTAAGCCGAAGCAAAGTCGGGGGAGGGTGGAGGGCGCGCGAACTGGCGCATGGCGCCGCGAACCTTTCTTGGCCCGTAGTAGGCGGCCAGGCGTTGGCAAAAAAATCTTATTTTGAATGAATAAGTTAGTTAGCATTTGTAAAGGGGCCAGTATTTACCAACGTTGTATATATACATATTTCTTCATTGTTGCTACATTTTATATGTACTATGGTTGCATGTTGAGCAATGTAGGCCTAATTAAAGGAATGTAGTGGATAAACTTATTTACTAACAAGCAAAATTATACTACTGATAACAGTAATGGTAGTAGGCATAACAATAATAAGTGAATAATATTACATAATTAAAATAATACTTCCATTCACAATCACTACTACTAGTTCTATCGGCAAATTCAAATTAAAAGTGTAGTGTTGGAAGTACCATTTGGGTGATTAGTGTGTGTGTGTGGGTGTGGTGTGTGTGTGTGTGTGTGTGTGTGGTGTGTGCGTGCGTGTGTCTGTGTGGTGTGTGTGTGTGTGTTGTGTGTGTGTGTGCGTGTGTGTGTGCGTGCGTGCGTGCGTGCGTGTCGTGGTGTGTCTGTGTGTGTGTGGGTGTGTAGAGAGGAGAGAGAGAGAGAGAGAGCAGAGAGGGAAGAGAGAGAGAGATGAGAGAGAGAGAGAGGGGGGGGGGGGGATGGCCGAATTGGATTATGGAACAAACGGTTCACTCTCTCACTGAACATTTGGAAAGTTTAAAAGGTCTTTGGTGTAGACTGTGTGGGATAAGGTCTTAGAGATCAAAGATAGATAAAAAAAATCGTAGTAGGTTTGAGTGTTTGCTTCTGAAATAATCGAATCTTCAATGTGAATGTTCTGGAAGATAGGGAGGAGTACATTCAAAAATAGTTTGTGTGTTTTGTGCAAACATTTGAACTATCTGACAAACAGCAAACATTCAACTACAGCAATGAGCCGTGCTTTGGCAGAATTTGAAAAAGCCTCAAAATTTGGCACTGTTTGGACCAAGCTTTATCTGTCAGTCAGTGTGCGCTATGCACTCACTTTCAACAGGCAGAGGTAAAGGTGGGTGCGAGTACCAGAGAAAAGATCATAAGAAATCTGCCGTTTTCAAACAGTATTCCAAACCAGCAAAAACGAAAGTCTGCCAATCAATCTCTGCTGATCTTGATAGAGATATTTCATTTTCCTGTCTCTATCTGATGAAGCCACATCATCTCCGGCCCAACAAAAAGTCCCTAAGAACTGTATCAGTGCTCAGACTGCACAGCTGGCATCAATGAGCATTATCTCCAGTCAAAAAACAAGGTTCCTTTTGTGTCACATCTGATGCCACTATCAACTCCACCCAGAGATTCAAGAGGCGCAATCTGTGCAGACCGTTCCAACTGGCCATTGTCAAAAGCATTGTCTCGTTCAGATAATGAATTCCTCAGGACTTTGAGTCAAGCCTGAAGGACATCCACATGACAATCACAGAAGAAGCTTATTTCACAAACACGTGCCCGCATTAAGCTCCTACAGTCCAGTGATCAAAATGACTGTCACATGCCAAACTAGGTGGAACAGCCGAGTGTGCTGAAAAAAATTACAAAACCTCGGAAAGCATCAAGGTTGAAGCTCGAACACCGACTCAGGAAGAAGCGAGCAAAAGAAATGAACAAAATTCGTTTGAATGTATCAGGAGACATGAACAAGATGCGGCCAAACAGCAGGGCTCAGAACTGAAGATGGCACAAGCAAAGTACGCAAACAGTGGTTCTTAATGAAGCGAAACGTATGCATGTCTATGTATCTGTAACTGCAAAAACAAGTCCTGCCCTTCTGTGCGGCACTGGCCTCAGTTGACATAGTACAGACTGCTCAAAACAGTTCTTATAGGAGGCTCGGGGGTACACTTTGCTAGTGAACAGAAAAGAAGGAAAGACAAGTCAAAGACAGTGTGCGAGAAGTAGAATGTAGATGGAGAAGTGTGGTGGTTCTGGAATGAGATCGATGGGATTATGGAACTGGTGCCAACACCTTCTGCAGGCATTAAGGACCCCATCCCCCCCCCCCCCTGTCCAGCATTTGTCACCAAACTGCTGGAGCTTCATGACACTCAAGGCCGATTAACATGGCATGATGAGAGTATTCCAGAGAACGACATCTGGATCATTGATTGGCGGTGACCATGGAGGCGGATCATTAAAAATGATGCTTCAAATAGCCAAACCTGTTGTGAACGCTAATTCAAAAGCATTCACATGCATTTTGACCCTTTGCTGATGTAAGGACACCCCTGAAAACCCTAAGAAGTCTGTTGGACACCTTACAAAGAGCAAATGAAGACCTTGAAAGCATGGAATGGAGAGAGGCAAACTAACTAGCCTTTTTTCTCTTTGGAGGGACTATGATTTTAAACCTAAAAAAATGTATGGACTGTTCAGGTGCACAGGGGATCACCGTCGTCTGTACTGCACAACAACGAAGAACAGGATGCAGCTGCCCCCGGAGAACAATGAAGGAAAACATCAGCAAGAGAACGGTCAAGTCAGATCAGAGGGACTATCGAAGTTATAAGCGTGCAGGAAAAAATGAAATCAAAAGCCAAACTATTCAACTAATGTCATCAGAACAACCAGTTTTGGAATAGAACTGAAGCAGTTGACAACCTCCTACTTTATATCTTGCTGGGTGTTGTCAAAAAACACCATGGACCTGCTTGAAGATGAGTGCCTGCTCTGATGAACGGCTGGCAAGACATTTGCTTCACTAGATGACATCATCTTGAAAATTGTGAGTATTTCTCAGTACAGTTTCAGCAGCATGTAAAAGAGCATAGAGCCATTGAAAAGGAAAAGGAAAACTGCTGAGACAACTCCATGCCAAGGCCAGAAGTAAAACTACAAGGAACTTGAAGAAAGCATAAAAAGTACCAGGAAAGAAGGGGAGAAAATGAAATCTACTCAGCCACTTCATTGCTATCCGTTCTGGGCCATAACAAGCAAATCGATGAAGATGTTCTGCGGCGCAAACAAGATCTTTCCCACAGGCTTATCATTTCCAGGGCCTTGGTTGGTACCATCTGCAACAAGTTCTGTAGAACCGGTTTGTACAAAAACATCTGTCAGAGTGTTGCAGAAAGACAGGATAATTACCACTCGCTGGTCATACTAAATACATCCAGAAATCTTTGTGACAAAGTTCACTGAGCTGAATGCCCTCTTCTCTGATGTTCATCGGCCGCATATCGCATCAAAGAGCCATATGTGAAGATGAGATTGAAGAATTTGAACATCATCTTAAGCGGTAAATTGGCTTTTACAAGAGAAAGTTTCCAAGACTGATAAAAATTGATTTTTTCCAAATAACATCTGTTGGAACATCACTGTCGTTCCCGGGATTCAGACACTGGGGGGGACAGGCCCAGTGGCACTGCTGGGAGTGCATAGGAGGCGAGTGAGGACACAAGCCACAATTCAATTGCACTGTTGAGGAGAGTCTGGGGCTTTAAAACAAACAGCAAAAGCTCAAAGTCCTGATAACAGAGCATTGACACTGGTGGCCCACCACAGTTTCATGGACTGATACTGCCACCACGTTCCCTAGAGATAAAAAAAACACAGCACTGGATTACGAGGGGAGGAAACGTTTTGTAATTGTCGTCAGTTTGTAATTCTTTCCCTAAGCCTTCTTTATAATTTTGGTCAATGAACAAAATTCTAGTATTTGTTTCCCGGCACAGACTTTTGCAGATCTTCTTTTCAGAGCGAGAGAGAGACAGGTATGAAAATTTCATATACGTGATTTGTTCATAATGAAATAGCATACATAAGTACTATCCCAAATTGGACACAAAATAATTGTGTACATAATCCATCCTATAGAAACGTTAGAGCATTATAATGTTACTTTCCCCCCCCCCCCCCCTATGACATTGTTCACTGATACAAGTTGATGTGCATGTTTGTAGGGTGTATATAAATAGCTAGAAATATTGACCTTTATTTCCAGATATGGCATTATATGATAATATATAAGGTTTTAATAATTATTACATGAAGTGCAGAGTAATTACTGATATAAACTATTGGTTTGTGTTTATTTTAGATTTTTTTTTTTCAAACGGGCAAAGTGTACATCATGTTAAAGTGTGGGGTGGGGGACGGGGTGGGGGTGCGGGGCGGTTGGAGAGAGGAGAGGGGAACAACAGCAAAAAGCCCTACCTGTCAGTGTCGCACTCTTCTGTAAACACAAAGACCGATGTCTGAGAGTGTTAGGACACACTACACGAGACATGTTGCAGAAAAGACAGTTTGTGTTGTGTTAAAAGCTATAGTGAACTGTTATGTGATGAGAAGTGGATATTGACACAGAATCCATGGCTTTACCATCATGAAGAATCGTGAGTACACATGTGTGTGTGTGTGTGTGTCGCGTGCGTGCGTGCGTGCGTGCGTGCGAGTGTGGGTACTGGTGTGCGTTGGTGTGTGTGTGTGTTGTGTGTGTTTGTGATGTGTGTGTGTGTGTGTGTTGTGTGTGTGTGTGTGTGTGTGTTGATCTGTTTTGTTCTGGTAAGTCTTGCATGCACGCGTCAGTTTCATCTGCTTCTCTCTCTCTCTCTCTATCTCTCTCTCTTCTCTCTCTCTCTCTCTCTCTCTCTCTCTCTCTCTCCTCTTCATCCCCCCTCTCTCTCTCTCTCTGTCTCTCTTCTCCTCCCTTCCCCCTTACCCGACCCACCTCAGTTCGTATGCCGTGTGCCGTGTATATGTTGTGTGTTGTGTGTGTGTGGGTGTGTGTGTGTGATATCTGTTTTGTTCTGTGAAGTCATGCATGCACGTCAGTTTCAGTTCAGTTTCTAAAACTCTCTCTCTCTCTCTCTCTCTCTTCTCTCTCTCACTCTCTCTCTCTATCTCTCTCGCCTCCCATCCCCGCCTCGTATGCGTGTGCCGTGTTGTATATGTAATTTTTAGTGTGTGTGTGTGTTGCTGTGTGTATTGTGCTGTGGTGTGTTGTGGGTGTGTGTGAGAGAGAGAGAGAGAGAGAGAGGACTGATGGAGAGAGCGAGTGGAGAGAGAGAGGGAGAGAGTGTGTGTGTGTGTGTGTGTGTGTGTGATGTGTGTGAGAGAGAGAGAGAGAGTGAGAGAGTAGGAGAGAGATGAGTGAGTGAGAGAGATTGTTCTGTTATGAGTGCAAAGCCTTTGTCATGTGAAAACATTTCTCTCTGATCATGCTGTATTGAATTTTGTTTGTACAAAGCTTTCTGTTGCATGTCAAGTTCTTCATATTTGTATTATTAATCAGTCTCCAGGGCTCCCTCCTTCCACTCTCCTTCCCTCTCTCTCTTATGCATGCTTTTATTGTTTTTGTGTGTACAAGATATCCGTTGCATGTCTTGTTTCTTTATGTATGTATTCTCAATCAGTCCATCATCCCACCCCCAATCTATCACCTCCCCTCTCTCTCTATGTCGGCTCTCTCTCTCCTCTCTCTCTCTCTCTCTCTCTCACTCTCTCTCTCTCCACTCTCTCTCTCAGTTTTTGTCCATTGGCGCGCCGGTGTACACTGTGCATGTTTCCCTTTTTTCCTATTATTTTATAGTGGTATATTTGCGTGCAGTGTCTTGTGTAGTCATTTTACTCACCATTCCTCTCTCACTCTCCTTTATCGTTCTTCGTTCTCTCTCTCTCTCTCTCTCTTCTCTCTCTCTCTAGCTCTCTCTCAGACACCACACGCCCACACACACTACACACACACACAACACACAAACACACACACACACACACACACACACACACTCGACTTTGGGTTGCAGCAGTTTTCGTCAAGCGCTGGTCTTGTTTTGTTTTGTTTTTTTCCATTAGTTAGGCTGGCTAAAGTTCTACCTAAAACCCACTTGTAATGTTAATAATCATAATGAGGGTATAGACGGTAAGTTTTGCTTTTATGTACATATTGCCCCCCCCCCCCCCGCTAAACAAAGATGTGCGCCGCGCATGCGTGCTTGCGTGTGCGCATGTGTGTGTGTGTGTGTGTGTGTGTGTCGCGCGCTTGGGAACAGACACTGGTTCCGGCAAGGGAGGATGGTGAATCTGTGGCTCTTGACGTCATAATAACCTTCGCAGAAAATAGACTCACAGGGGTGTTGTGGTCAAAGACAATTCCGCTTTTCTCGCTTTTTCTCGGTTTAAGTGGTTCGCTATTCTCCACGCGAGAAGACCCCTTCCGCCCCCCTTATCGCCTGACAATCTTGGGTGTCATCAAGTCCGCTCACAGACCCGGGGCTTGTTTCTTCGCTTTCCGTCTCACGCTATTGAAGAATTTGACTCAACGCGAATCAATGCAGCAGTCAGAGAGGAAGAAGGCGTTGACCGAAGTAAAGGAGGAGGAGGAGCTGGGAGGAGGAGGAAGAAGAAGGAGAAGAAGATGAGAAGAAGAAGAAGGAGAAGAGAAAAGAAGAAGAAGATGATGATCATAGGCAATGATACCGTGGATGATGAAGTAGAAGAAAATGAAGAAGTCGTTGACTAAAGAAATGGGAGGGAGGAATGTGAAGGAGGAGGAGTGGGAGGAGGAGGAGGGAGAAGAAGAAGAAGAAGAAGAAGAAAGAAGATGAAGAAGTAAATGAAGGAAGAAGAGGAGGAAGACGTTGACGAGAAAAAGGAGGAGGATGTGAAGAAGAAGAAGATTTTGATGATCAGGGCAATGATAATAATTATCGACGATGATGATGATGATGGTGTTGATGATGTTTGTTGATGATGATGAAGAAGAAGAAGACGAAGAAGAAGAAGAAGAGAAGAAGAAGAAGAAGAAGAAGATGATCATGCAATGTTAGTAAAGTGATTTTGATGATGATGGATGATGATGATGGATGATGATGATGATGATGATGAAGAGAAGATAAGAAAGAAGAAGAAGAAGAAGAAGAAATTCCATGGCGACGACCATGATGAAAATTCTGATATTATTATATCAGTGCTGTGGAACGTGAACGTGTTGGCATGTGAAAGCCCATTGCAACTGGTCAAGCTGTAACAGGGCCCTGCTGTTCCATCTGACGCCAACTGTCGGTCCACGAACAGACTACGCAGAAGAGTGGATTTAATTACACAGACTTGTGGCAGAGGGACAGTATAATGAATGATGATGATGATGACCATGACGATAATGTTATCGATGACGACTATGATGATGTGCGACGTTACAATGATTGATGATGATGCTGATAACGACGATGTGGTGATGACGACAGTATCTATCACGATGATGATGATGATGATGATGATGATGATGATGATGATGATGATGATGATGATGATGATGATGATGATGATGATGACGACGGCGATGATGATGACGACGCAACTGACCATGATGATGATGATGACGAGGACAGCGACGATGATGACGACGTTACGATTATGACTGACGATGATGATGACGATGACGATGATGATGATGATGTCGATGACGACGACTACGACGATGATGATGACAGTGATGATGATAATGACTTTGACGACAATGACGATTCATGACGTAAAAGACGACGACGATGATAATGACGACGACGACGACGATGATGATCATGTAATAATGCTGCTGATGAAGTTCACGGTGATGACGTTATTGACGATAATACTGATGACGATGCTGCTTCTACTGGATGATGTCGGTGATGATGATTGTGATGACCACGGCGACAACGATGACGACACCGATGACGATGAGTATGATGATGATAGTGATGACTACCAGGGCCTGGGATCCGTCGACTGGAACAACGTGGGGTTTCATCGAACACAAGGAGTACGCAGTCCCTTGCAAGGCGTTGACCCCCATCAAGGAAGTGAGTCACCCACTATGTACTGCACCGTACTGTACTGTATTGTGTTGTTTTGTACTGTGCTGCACTGTATAGTACTGCACTATATTGTATTCATTGTATTGTACTGTACTGTATTGTACTATACTGCACTGTATAGGAGGACTACACTGTATTGTATTTATTGTTCTGTACTGTACTGTGTTGCATTGTATTGTATTGTACTGTACTGTATTGTTTTGTACTATACTGCATTGTATAGTAATTGCATGGATTGTGTTGTACTGTACTGTATTGTTTTGTACTATACTGCACTGTATAGTAATGCACTGGATTGTGTTGTACTGTACTGTATTGTTTTGTACTATACTGCACTGTATAGTAATGCACTGGATTGTGTTGTACTGTATTGTATTGTTTTGTACTGTACTGCACTGTATAGTAATGCACTGGATTGTGTTTGTTGTGTTGTATTATACTGTACTGTATTGATTTTGTACTGTACTGCACTGTATTGTATTTATTGTACTGTACTGTATTGAATTGTACTGTATTGTATCTATTGTACTGTACTGAACTATATCGTATTTATTGTGTTCTTTTGTATTGTATTGTACTACACTGTAGAGTACTGTGTTCTATTGTATTGTACTGCATGATTAGTACTGCACTGTATTGCATTATTGTATCGTATTGTACTGCACTGTATTTTTTTTTTTACTGTACTGGACTGTACAGTACTGCACTGTATTGTATTTATTGTATTGTATTGTAGTGAATTGTACTGCACTGTAGTATTGTATTGTACTGCATTGTATTGTATATATATATATATATTTATATATATATATATATATATATATATTATATATATATATATATATGTGTGTGTGTGTGTGTGTGTGTGTGTGTAACCTGAACAACTCCGTGAACAAATCTGTTCCATTCTTAGACGCGTTTTGTTAGAAATGACTGAAATCAAGATTCGAGGAAAAAAACAAAAACAAAAAAAAACCATGATGGGTCATCGACTGTATCCATCCATATTCAGTTACAGGTCTTTTAGCAGCCATGTTTAAATGATTTTATATTTGTAATACATTTTGAACTATATTTTCAACATTTTTGCATACAAAAGGTATTCGTTGAATGTTCAAGTTCAGTAACCACCCAGACAAGTCATGCATCCAACAGATACCATGCATTTAAATACACAGTTGATCGGGCCAAGGCAACACGCATTAGTATTAGGCTACTCACAGTGCTGTAAGTGTATGTGGTCGTCGCCCCAGCTTTCCACCTTCCTGGATAGCTGCTTACACCTTGGGGTCGATGATTGTTGGCAGGGACAACACGAAGTTCAAAGGGTGCTACAAGGAGAAGGTCAACCAGGAGGAACAGTCCTTGAAGAGCACCGAAGAATGGTGTACTACCAGACCATGACCGCTACCTATTGCATGGACAGGTAAGACCATAGGGGTGGTGGTGGTGGTGGTGGTGGGGGGGGGGGGGATGGATGGGTGGTGCGGGGGTTTTTGGTGTAGTGCTTGTGTTGGCCTGTAGATGTCAAAAACCCAGACCAGCAAGGAAGCTAGCTTGCAAAACATAGCGTGCATGTAACGGATTGCCGTTTGTGATACCCTTTCATCTAGCACACAGGCAGACAGGTAAATGGAGCATATTGTGATGTGTTGTGTTTTTTTATGTGGCGTTAAATCAGGGTACATCTCGATAGATCCCCGTCTCGGTAGATCCCCATCTCGATAGATCCCCGTCTCGATAGATCCCCACTACATGTGGACGGATTTCCGTCTCGATAGATCCCCGTCTCAGTAGATCCCCATCTCGATAGATCCCCGTCTCGATAGATCCCCCACTACATGTCTACATGTGGACGGATTTCCGTCTCGATAGATCCCCGTCTCGGTAGATCCCCATCTCGATTGATCCCCGTCTCAATACTAAAACAAGTTAAAAGAAACAAGGAGCATCCCAATATCCCCATACAAGGCGAGAAAATGCATGCACAAGTTGAATAATTGTGAAGGAAAATCATTTAACAAAAAAGTCACTCATCAGATTTGAAGGGGAAAAAAAAACCAAAAAGAAAACAGTTACGAGGATCCATCAAGACAGGGATCAATCGAGACTGGTATCCATTGAGATGGGGATCTATCGAGACGGGGATCTATCGAGACGGGGATCCATCGAGACGGGGATCTATCGAGTGCCCCCTTGAAAAAATAACATGGAATGATGTTGTATTCTGTTTTTTCCCCCCTTCTTTCTGCTATGTTGTTATGCTTCGTATAGATTTGCGGTGCTCGGTGCGATTCAGTTGGCCACTGCGACAAAAGTCTGTGGGTTACTGGTGGGGAAAAGATATTTTTTCTCTTTCTGCTTCTTATTTTTATTTTTTTTTTCTTAATCTGATTTTGAGTTTATGTTTCTTTTCGTTCCCCCCTCTTTGTATGTTTATACGTGTTTATTTTTATGTTTGTCTCTCACTCACTGTCTGTTTGTCTGTCTGTCAGTCTGTCTGTCTGTCTGTCTGTCTCCCCCTCCTGCCACCTTCTCTCTCTGTGCGTAAATGCGCGCATGTATGCATGCGTGCATATGAGTGTGTGGTGTGTGTGCATGCATGCGTGCGTGCGTGCGTGTGTGTGTGTGTGTGTGTGTGTGTGTGTGTGTGTGTGTGTGTGTGTGTGTGTACGTACGTACGTGCGCCTCTGTGTGTGTGTGTGTGTGTGTGTGTGTGGGGCGTGTGCGCGCGCGCGCGTGCAGGCGTGTGTTGTGTGTGTGTGGGGTGTGTGGCGCGTGTGTGTGAATGTGTGTGTGTGTGTGGCGCGCGCGCGCGTGCAGGCGAGTGTGTGTGTGTGTGTGTGTGTGTGTGTGTGAGACCAAGTACTGCTCCAAATTTTGCGGTTGGCATTGGTCCAGAGCTCTTAACTCGCCTGATAACGTGAACGTACCTTTCTGCCAGGTGCTACTTCCGCAACTACCAGTACGCCGGCTTGTCCCGTGGTTTTCGCTGCACGTGCTGCAACACTCTGCTAACATCCACGGGCTTCAAGGTCGCTGACGAAAACTGCAACGTCAGCTGTCGTGGTGACGCCAACGAGAAATGTGGGAGGTGACAGCGAGATAAGTGTGTGGAACACAGGAAAAGCGTAAAGGAAAAGCAGTGGTAAACTAACGACGACGACGATATTGTTACTCACCTTTTTCCTGACAGGATTATCCGATTTGAAAATATGACAGTAATCAACTTTCCTATTTTTTTCACCACACATGATTCAAAATACTATGCAAACAAAACAAAAAAAAAAAAAATAAATAACGTGAACTAAGCTAACAGACCAAACACAGTCGGAAATTCTTTTTTTTTCAAAATTGATATGAGGTTATCGGTGATACCCATATCAGTATGATATTGATAACAGATAAACGTAACTGGCAGATTAAACCAAACAGAAGGAGCTAAAACGATAGAACTATTACAAGAAAAGAACAAAAAAAACCTGAAAAAGTTAAGATACATTGTCAATGTACATGCATGAAACAGGATTTAATGTACTAAGGTAAAATGCTATTTCCCGAATGAATATGTTCCCCGTCATTTTCACTGTTTTTAGAAGTTTTCCCATCTTTCAAATTTATATAAATAAAAGGAAAATCTTTCAGCTTTAAACTCATCACATCTCAGCATTATTGAATGGCAATACCATTACACCATCTATCTTTCTATGAATATATATTTATATTTATATATATATTTATAATATATATATATAATATATATATATATATATTGCATCGTGCAACAGAAACCATTACGATCAAGACCAGGAACGATTAGGCCCCCTAATAACCCCCAAATATGACATATCAAAATAATTAAATGAAAACCGACTTAGTACTAAATCAGCCTACACATGTGGCGCCTTAGTACTGACCAAAAACTGACTGGAACGTGGACTGTTGATCTTATACTCAAATCCAAACGGATCATTACACAAGAAATGAATGAAATGAGGCCAAACTGGTGTATGAAAGTAAACCGGAGAAAAGTTCCATGAAGACCTCGAAAACCCTGACCTGCATCATAACAAGACGGTGGCCATGGTCAAGATTTTTTGCCAGTTCTATGGACAAACGACCCTCTTGGCCATTGTTCGTTTGAGGACAGGATCGACGAAGAACAGTGAAGGTGTGACAATGGTGAATAAATCCCTGGGCTTTCTCTGTGTGGGGAGGGGATGTGACTCCGCGCTTTCTTCTTCTCAACATGGGGGAGGTCATGACGACGATGAAAGGAATTAAAGTAGTGCATTCAGTTCTTTTGTTCTATTGTTGAGTTCTGAGAGAGAGGGGTGAGAGGAGAGAGAAAAGGAGAGGAGAGAGATTGAGGAAGGAGAGAGGAGAGATGAGGAGAGAGAGAGAGAGAGTGATAGTGCTAAACGAGGAGAGAGAGAGATGTTGCGTTATGCATGTTTTGTTTTTCTTGTTGTTGTTGTTGTTAACATTTGCCCCTTTTTAATTAGGTCATCGAGGTATTACTAGTGCGCTAAAAGAGAACAGTGCGCCGAGGATTTTAACATAATTGTGAATATTTGTTAGTCATACATATCATTCCATATACGTTGTAAACATGGAAAAAGCAACAACAAAACAATGATAACAATAATACTCAAATCCCGAACATTTCAAAGAACCATTTGTTTATCATTGCGTATAACATCTAGAATCATGCCATCTGTAATACAATAGAGTAGAAAGAAACTCGTGGAGACCGTGGCAGCAGAGAGTCCTCAGAAGAGAAGCCCCCTTCAAGCAAGTGTTTCGGCCCTTATCTCCTGACACTCTAGGGGGGTTGGCCACACCGGTTCATGACTCCGGATGTCCCTCTGCTGCCCCTTTTTTCCCCCATCTTGGGACGAGCCATGGCTGGAATTCGAACCCATGACCCTCTGGACATGCTTATTTTCTACTTAATGACTCGCGCTTTAACCACTGAGCCACAGGGACACCTGATATTTGTAGGGAAATTAAGCCTTATGAAGTTCACTTTTGTTCCTCCTTGACCAGATCCAGCTTGAACACCTCTCTGCCGCTTCTGCCATTGCTTTCAGGGCTCTGCTTTTTTCCTTCCCTGCAACGGAGAGCTGTTTCATGAGGCTGTATGCAGACGTTCCTACAAATCCCCTAGCTCCAATTTCTGCAGTGAGGACTTTGACCTGTAGCCTTCTCTCTCAGGCTGTTTGCCAGATCAGCATACTTTTCAGTCTTGTAGATTTGAGCTGTCTCCATTCTGTTTCATATGGCACCGTAAGCTCGAACATGATCAGCTGCTTGGTTGACTTAGAGTGGACTACTTGTCTGGTCTCATGCCACTCTTGCTGATGATCTCTGGGTGACTCTTCCATTCTGGGAGGTCTGCAGTGCACTCCCAGTCATCTGCCCGTCCAGCAGACTCTGCCTGCATGTTTCGAGTGGCACTGTTGTTCTTGGCCATGATTTGCTGCCTCCTGCCGTGAAGAATGTTGTGGGTGCTTTTGGAGTCCTGATTCTCCTTTTGTGGTGTTGGTACTAGCCCAGACTACTTGTACAATCTCTTTGAGCACTTGGTTGTGCCTCCATGTGCACCTTCCTTGAGCCAGGGCTACTTTACATGAGCTTAGAACATGCTCCACTGTTTGTTTTTCATGGCAGAGGGGGCATGCAGGATCGTCTGTTTTCCCCCACTTCACCCGGTTTGCATTTGAGGGCAGAAGGTCATATGCAGATCTGAGAATGAAGCTGATCCTGAGAGGGGCCATGTGCCAAATGTCATTCCAAGTTAGACGTCTTTGGAGTGCATTCTCCCACGTTGTCCATTGCCCTTGTGGCTCTGCTGACTGCTTTTTGGAGTCTTTTTTGGTCTTCTTCTTTTCTCATCTCCTGAATCATCATGTCTCTTTTGGCTTTTCCTTTGGCCTTTGACCACCATTCAGTTTTGGTCACCCCAGTCCTTGTCTGTTGGTCTGTGTGTGTCCTGTTATTTCTCTGATCTTGAGACTTTCTTTTGCAGAATCCATCCCTCTTGAACTTTCCATTTTCTGCCTGTCTTCAGCTGGGGCTTGATTGCTTCTACCAACCTTGTCTCCTGAGTCCTCCAGCATGCTTTGAAGTCTGATCTTCCCTGCTTTGTATTCCTCCAGGATGGATTTCAGTGGTAGTTTGAGCTTTGCTTGCGCGATGTCAGTTAGACGGGTGGGACACCAAGCCATTTCCTTGTGAACTTGTTGATTTTGGCTTCCATTGCTTCCACTGTGCTGGTGCAGATGTCCTATATCATCAGAGGCCATAGGAGCTTTGGTATCAGCATGAACTGCAGACACCAGACCTTGTATTTGCCAGGGAGCCCACACTGGTCAATGGTCTCCAAGCCTTCTTCCGCCATCTGCTTGGTTTCTTTTGCTCTTTGTGTGTCTTTCAGCGTATCATCATACTATCTTCCAAGGCTCTTGACTGGTTCTTCTGTGACTGTTGGAATGGCCTGGTTGGCAACACTGAAGACCACAGATTCGGCCACTTTTCCTTTCCTCAGTGAGAGACTCCGTGATTTCTTTGGCTTGAACTTCATTCTGGATGAGGCAACTATGTCGTCCAGTCTCTCCAGCACATGACGTGTCTCGTCTTCTCTGGATGAAATCACTGTAGTGTCATCCATGAAGGCCTTGAGAGGAGGCATCTTGTATCCATCGCCAAGGTCTGTTTGTCTCGCGTTGTTTGTTGCTGCTTTCAAGATGAGTTCCATTGCCAGCACGAACAGTATCGGGGAAATTGCACAGCCCATTGCAATGCCCACTTCCAAGTTGATCCCATCAGTTGTGTACTCCTTGGTAGAGAACCGCATTGAGAAGCCATTGAAGTACTTCTTGAGCATTGTCGCGGATATTCTTTGGCACATGGTACATCTCAAGAGCCAACTGTATCATCTCATGGGGCACAGATCCATATGCGTTTGCCAGATCAAGCCACACTACGTCCAGGTCTCTCTTTTCTGTTTTTGGTTTTGGGAGTGCGTCCCAGATCATTGTGGCGTGTTCTACACAGCCAGCCACGCCTGGGATGCCACCTTTTGGACTGACACATCCAAGTACTTGTTTTCCATCAGGTACTTGGTCAGCCTTGCTGCCATGACAGAGAAGAAGATTTTTCCTTCGACGTTCAGTAGTGATATTGGCCTGAACTGGCTGATGTCACTTGAGTTTTGCTCTTTGGGGATGTACACACCATCTGCCGTCATCCACTGGCCGCTGATCTTCTGATCTAATCGATCATGTCTAACAGAGACATGGCACGGAGGTATTAAAAAAAGTACACACACACACGTGTACACACACACACACATATATTATATTATATTATATATATAACAAACTAATAAATTCCAAGGATAAGTACCGCACCGTTCCAGCAACTTACAGAGCAGCTAGGTGTTGCAATGACTGCAAGAAATATTGAATTATAAACAAAGCTTGCTCTTATGTCTTAGATTGAAGAAATAGGGGGAGATACGCATTCATATCTGCAGCGGTAGATGATTCTGCCTAACTAACAGTATGTGCTTGAGTGGGTGAATGGTGAAAAATAAAATAAATGCTTCTCAAAATGAGCCTTCAGCAAGCTTTATTCTCCAAGGGGGGACATCCTCCAATAGGGAGGGAAACTCAGTAACATATAACTCCTGGTCATATACTGATATTTCGAAACTTGGTGGTTTCTCCTCAGTGACCGCGGAAAGTGGTAATTTGACTCCTCTGCCTTTTCATTTTTAAGAAGAATGCAATCCCAGAAAAGGTTGGTGTGCAATAACCGTAGTATGTTTGTTGGAGTTTTCAAAAAACCAACAAAGGTGCCATCTAAGAAGCAAAGAAAATCATAAAAGAGCAAAACAAGCTACATTTTCTTGTGAAAAGAAGAAAATATAAAAGATATCCTGTAAGACACAAGTGCTGAGGGCCAGTTCTTAGGAATGAATCCGCAAGGGACTAAAATACAACAAACTAATAAATTCAAGGATAAGTACCGCACCGTTCCAGCAACTTACAGAGCAGCTAGGTGTTGCAATGACTGCAAGAATATTGAATTATAAACAAAGCTTGCTCTTATGTCTTAGATTGAAGAAATAGGGGGAGATACGCATTCATATCTGCAGTGGTAGATGATTCTGCCTAACTAACAGTATGTGCTTGAGTGGGTGAATGGTGAAAAATAAAATAAATGCTTCTCAAAATGAGCCTTCAGCAGCTTATATTCTCCAAGGGGAGACATCCTCCAATAGGGAGGGAAACTCGTTACATATAAACTCCTGGTCATATACCGATATTTCGAAACTTGGTGGTTTCTCCTCAGTGACCGCGGAAGTGGTAATTTGACTCCTCTGCCTTTTCAGTTTTAAGAAGAATGCAATCCCAGAAAAGGTTGGTGTGCAATAACCGTAGTATATTTGTTGAGTTTTCAAAAAACCAACCAAAGGTGCCATCTAAGAAGCAAAAGAAAATCATAAAAGAGCAATAACAAGCTACATTTTCTTGTGAAAAGAAGAAAATATAAAAGATATCCTGTAAGACACAAGTGCTGAGGGCCAGTTCTTAGGAATGAATCCAAAAAGGGACTAAAATACAACAAACTAATAATTCAAGGATAAGTACCGCACCGTTCCAGCAACTTACAGAGCAGCTAGGTGTTGCAATGACTGCAAGAAATATTGAATTATATACAAAGCTTGCTCTTATGTCTTAGATTGAAGAAGTAGGGGGAGATACGCATTCATATCTGCAGTGGTAGATGATTCTGCCTAACTAACAGTATGTGCTTGAGTGGGTGAATGGTGAAAAATAAAATAAATGCTTCTCAAATGAGCCTTCAGCAAGCTTATATTCTCCAAAGGGGGAGACTCCTCCAATAGGGAGGGAAACTCTGTAACATATAACTCCTGGTCATATACCGATATTTCGAAACTTGGTGGTTTCTCCTCAGTGACCGCGGAAAATGGTAATTTGATCCTCTGCCTTTTCAGTTTTAAGAAGAATGCAATCCCAGAAAAGGTTGGTGTGCAATACCGTAGTATGTTTGTTGAGTTTCAAAAAACCAACCAAAGGTGCCATCTAAGAAGCAAAAGAAAATCATAAAAGAGCAAAACAAGCTACATTTTCTTGTGAAAAGAAGAAATATAAAAAGATATCCTGTAAGACACAAGTGCTGAGGGCCAGTTCTTAGGAATGAATCGCAAGGGACTAAAATACAACAAACTAATAAATTCCAAGGATAAGTACCGCACCGTTCCAGCAACTTACAGAGCAGCTAGGTGTTGCAATGACTGCAAGAAATATTGAATTATAAACAAAGCTTGCTCTTATGTCTTAGATTGAAGAAATAGGGGGAGATACGCATTCATATCTGTTAGTTAGGCAGATCATCTACCACTGCAGATATGAATGCGTATCTCCCCTATTTCTTCAATCTAAGACATAAGAGCAAGCTTTGTTTATAATTCAATATTTCTTGCAGTCATTGCAACACCTAGCTGCTCTGTAAGTTGCTGGAACGGTGCGGTACTTATCCTTGGAATTTATTAGTTTGTTGTATTTTAGTCCCTTGCGGATTCATTCAAGAACTGGCCCTCAGCACTTGTGTCTTAGAGGATATCTTTTTATATTTTCTTCTTTTCACAAGAAAATGTAGCTTGTTTTGCTCTTTTATGATTTTCTTTTGCTTCTTAGATGGCACCTTTGGTTGGTTTTTTGAAAACTCAACAAACATACTACGGTATTGCACACCAACCTTTTCTGGGATTGCATTCTTCTTAAAACTGAAAAGGCAGAGGAGTCAAATTACCACTTTCCGCGGTCACTGAGGAGAAACCACCAAGTTTCGAAATATCGGTATATGACCAGGAGTTATATGTTACTGGTTTCCCTCCCTATTGGAGGATGTCTCCCCCTTGGAGAATATAAGCTTGCTGAAGGCTCATTTTGAGAAGCATTTATTTTATTTTTCACATTCACCCACTCAAGCACATACTGTTAGTTAGGCAGAATCATCTACCACTGCAGATATGAATGGTATCTCCCCTATTTCTTCAATCTAAGACATAAGAGCAAGCTTTGTTTATAATTCAATGTTTGTTTATAATTCAATATATATATATATATATATATATGTATATGTATATATATGTATAGGTGTACAGACAGACAGACAGACAGGACAAGACCGACCAGGACAGGACAGGACAAGACAAGACCGACCAGGACAGGACAGACCGACCAGGACAAGACCAGACGACCAGGACAGGACAAGACAAGACAAGACCAGACCGACCAGGACAAGACAAGACCCGACCGACCAGGACAAGACAAGACAAGACCAGACCGACCAGGACAAGACAAGACCCGACGACCAGGACAGGACAAGACAAGACCCGACCGACCAGGACAGGACAAGACCGACCGACCAAAACAAGACAAGACAAGACAAGACCAGGACAGGACAAGACAAGACCAAGACAAGACAAGACCCGACCAGGACAAGACAAGACAAGACCCGACCGACCAGGACAAGACCCGACCGACCAGGACAAGACAAGACCCGACTGACCAGGACAGAACAAGACAAGACCCGACCGACCAGGACAGGACAAGACCCGACCGACCAGGACAGGACAAGACAAGACCCGACCGACCAGGACAAGACCCGACCGACCAGGACAGGACAAGACAAGACCGACCGACCAGGACAGGACAGGACAGGACAAGACAAGACCCGACGACCAGGACAGGACAGGACAAGACAAGACCCGACCGACCAGGACAAGACAAGACCCGACCGACCAGGACAGGACAAGACAAGACCCGACCGACCAGGACAGGACAAGACAAGACCCGACCGACCAAGACAAGACAGACGAGAGAGAGGATATGCAGACCGAGAGAGAGGATATGCAGATGGGGTGGGGAGAGGGACAGGGAGGGGGAAAGGCCAACCCGTCCCGAACAAAAAACTGTTATCTCTGAGCGCGACAACAGCTTCACGTCGACTGCAATTAGAACAACAAGATGCATCATTCTTATCTTCCACAGGGTGTTGTCATCAATACGTTGTTTTCCCCACCAAATATTATCTCCAGAGGCAGACGAGAAGACGGATGGGGGACATAAAATACGTACTTGCCAACTGTCACACGTGTGTCATGCGTGATTTTGAACTCTACTTTTTACAGGCAGTTTCAGAATTTCTCTCTCTTTTTTTCCCCCATTATGAATAAAGTTCCTCGTACAACGAATGCGAACGAGATGATTTAACACCAAAAGAATAGCGATAAACTCAGCTGTAAAAGACTGAATGTTGCCTTCTTATGTGATCATGATGTTTCTGTTTTGAAAGCAGGGATCACAGAAGTGTGCCTTGCCCTACATTGTCGAGAACCGAACCGTCAGAGTAGACTTTGAAATGGTTATTGAACGCATCTTCCAAACCATTTCTTGCTGCCGCTGCTGCTACGACAATGCAGGCTGCTTTCTTTGTTTTAGAAAGTAAAATGTTGACGTGTTGTTAATTACCAGGGTGGGACACGAGGTACATTTACAGGGGATGCTACATCGCGCGGATTAACGTTTGGAGAATTAAAAATATTGTTACATATCACGAAAGTGTATATTTGAATGGGGGGGGGGGTGGGGGGGGGGGGTAAGGAGGGGGGGGGGGGGGGTGGAGGCGTTTTTCGGAAAATAGGTGCTAGACCTCATATTTTTGAAGAATTAAAAACATCTGTTACATATCACGAAAGTGTATATTTGAATTGGGGGGGGGGGGGGGGGGGGGGGGGGGGAGTGGAGGGTTTTCGGAAAATAGGTGCTAGACCTCATATTTTTGAAGAATTAAAAACATCTAATGCATGTCTAGACGGTGTTTGTATATATGAATTAAAAAATAAAAAATAAATTTCTACAAATATGGAATTTAACTAGCTGATAATGTCAATGATATGAACAGAAAATAGTCACCATACATTGCTTTGATACATCATTTCAATTAATTTCAGGAGTTTACATTTTCACAAGTTTTTCTTCCCTTCTCTTTCTTTCTTCTCCCTCCCCTCCCTCCTCCCCCCCCTCCCTCCCTTCCCTTATTCTCAAACTTCACCCTAAGTTCATTCTCTCTTTAATCCCATTCCCTTCATATGCACCCCCTCCCTACCTTTGTACAATGCTTATGGATGTCTGACTATTTCTTGCCCGGGTTGTTACCTAGTACTGAGGAAACATTATGGGGAAAAAAATACCAGGAGCATTTAGTTGACGTTGTTGTTTCTAATGTGTACCGCTTATATTTAATTGCTGAATATAATTGACATAAATAAGTCAATATACATGTTAAAAAATGGATAACAACCTTGACTCTGTGATGATTTCCAATTTTTTAAGGCATTTAAAAAAACAGAATTTGGCATTTACTCCTCAAGCAGACCTAATTAAGGTGCCCATTTTCTTTCAAACTCCAACAGGTGCATTTCGGATATATATATATATATATATATATATCAATGATGTTAAAAAGGAAGGTTAAAACTCAAGGTTAAAACTCGACAAATTTGTTTCTAGCGGCGTTGCGCTGTCATCAGGATGATTTTTGTTTGCCCACGCCGATGTTATATAGCGTGTGGGCTCACGTTTGCGGTTGTTAGCACGTGCGGGTTGGCTGCACGTGTTTTTTGGGGCTTTCAGGTTTTTGTTTTGGATGTGTTCACTAACAACGATTTCCATTTATGCCTGCAGTTGTTTACTATTTCTGTTTTGGTGTTTAAAGTTGCTAAGTGTGGTTTGCATAGTATTAACCATTTTTCAGTTAAACATAGGTTGCACCTTTTTGAAACATTGCTGTATGGTGATGCTCTTTTTATGATTTTCCAGGATATATTGTAGCTTGTTTTTGCGTCTTTAAGTTTCCAGATATATTTGCTCAGTTCTGTTTGGTTTTATATTTTTCTTTATTGAATGACTGTTTGTGGTTTGCATATCTGGTTTTGAAGTGGTTTTCAGTGATCCCTATGTATGTTTCTTTTCATTTTCTGATGTTACAGTAGCTGGTATACAATGTTGTTGTGGAGACATTTATTGTTTAGTGGGCATGCTCCTTTCTCGTGCAATTGCAAGATTTCCTTTCTTCACCCTTCTTTGCTGTGTTGATTTTCATTTTATTGGATGCGTCAATCAGGTTTTTGAGGTTGGGCATACATGAGTACGATAGTTTGACAGTGTTTTTGTTAAATATTTTGGACAGTTGTGCTTTTTTGGAAATGAAGTTGCTAGGGTTTTGAAGAATTCTTTCCCTATGTTTGTTTTGAGTTTCCCGTCGTATGGGGGGTTATACATATGATTTTTCTTCCCCTATTTTTCTTGCTTTTATTTGTGTTGTTGTCCGGGTTGTATTGTAGTTTGTAATTGTATCCACTTGTTTGTAGTGCCTCCTGGTATTCCACTGCTGCATTGTTGAACACTCTCTCATTGCATGACAGGTTTGATAGTCTCTTGTTTATGCCATGGGGTATGGTCTTTATACAGATGGTGGATGGTTACTTTTGGTGTGTACATAAAGAGGTGTATCGTTGGGTTTCTTGTATGGTTTATATATATGGTTGTTGAGATCCCGTGTTATGTCTAAGTAGTTCACTACCTTTTTGTTTGCTTCAATGGTGATCTTTAAGTTGTGGTTTTGGAAGATTTTGCATAGTTCTTTCTTCTTGTTTTCGATGGTTCTTGGGTTGTTTGTTAGTGCAGCAAGGCCATCGTCTCTGTACAGTCGGACTGTACAGAGACGATGGCCTTGCTGCACTAACAAACAACCCAAGAACCATCGAAAACAAGAAGAAAGAACTATGCAAAATCTTCCAAAACCACAACTTAAAGATCACATTGAAGCAAACAAAAAGGTAGTGAACTACTTAGACATAACACTGGATCTCAACAACCATATATATAAACCATACAAGAAACCCAACGATACACCCCTTTATGTACACACCAAAAGTAACCATCCACCATCTGTATTAAAGACCATACCCATGGCATAAACAAGAGGGCTATCAAACCTGTCATGCAATGAGAGAGTGTTCAACAATGCAGCAGTGGAATACCAGGAGGACTACAAAACAAGTGGATACAATTACAAACTACAATACAACCCGGACAACAACACAAATAAAAGCAAGAAAAATAGGAGAAGAAAAATCATATGGTATAACCCCCATACGACGGGAAACTCAAAACAAACATAGGGAAAGAATTCTTCAAAATCCTAGCAACTTCATTTCCAAAAGAGCACAAAACTGTCCAAAATATTTAACAAAAACACTGTCAAACTATCGTACTCATGTATGCCCAACCTCAAAAACCTGATTGACGCATCCAATAAAATGAAAATCAACACAGCAAAGAAGGGTGAAGAAAGGAAATCTTGCAATTGCACGAGAAAGGAGCAGTGCCCACTAAACAATAAATGTCTCCACAACAACATTGTATACCAGGCTACTGTAACATCAGAAAATGAAAAAGAAACATACATAGGGATCACTGAAAACCACTTCAAAACCAGATATGCAAACCACAAACAGTCATTCAATAAAGAAAAATATAAAAACCAAACAGAACTGAGCAAATATATCTGGAAACTTAAAGACGCAAAAACAAGCTACAATATATCCTGGAAAATCATAAAAAGAGCATCACCATACAGCAATGTTTCAAAAAGGTGCAACCTATGTTTAACTGAAAAATGGTTAATACTATGCAAACCACACTTAGCAACTTTAAACACCAAAACAGAAATAGTAAACAACTGCAGGCATAAATGGAAATCGTTGTTAGTGAACACATCCAAAACAAAAACCTGAAAGCCCCAAAAAAACGTGCAGCCAACCGCACGTGCTAACAACCGCAAACGTGAGCCCACACGCTATATAACATCGGCGGTGGGCAAACAAAAATCATCCTGATGACAGCGCAACGCCGCTAGAAAACAAATTTGTCGAGTTTTAACCTTGAGTTTTAACTTCCTTTTTAACATCATTGACAAAATGTTGCTCCCAGGGGGTCGAGCACTTTTAAAGTCGTTTTAGGCTCTTTGATTATATTCATCTATATATATAATATATATATATATATATATATTATATATGTTTAAATTTTAAATATATATATTATATTATATATATTATATATATATATATATATATATATATATATATATTATATATAGATCAGTATATTTAAAATGCCTAAAACAATTTTTTAAGTGCTCAACCCTTGGGGAGCAACATTAGTTAAAACAAGTTAAAAGAGGAATCTTAAAACTATCTACAAATTGTTTCAAGCGTGTTGCGCTGTCATCAGGATGGTTTTTGGTTTGCCACCGCCGATGTTATATAGCGTGTGGGCTCCGTTTGCGGTTGTTTGCACGTGCGGGTTGGCTGCACGTGTTTTTGGGGGCTTTCGGTTTTGTTTTGGGTGTGTTCACTTCAACGTTTCCATTTTGCCTGCAGTTTTTTACTATTTTGTTTTGGGGTTTAAATTTGCTAAGTGTGGTTTGCATAGTATTAACCATTTTTCAGTTAAACATGGTTGACCTTTTTTGAAAAATTGCTGTTGGTGATGCTCTTTTTATGTTTTCCAGATTTTTGTGCTTGTTTTTTCGTCTTTAAAATTTCCGATATTTTGCTCGTTTTGTTTGGGTTTTTTTAGACAAAAAAAAATAAAACAAAAAA
>JAFLJL010001511.1:0-35049 GCA_018398815.1 Conus ventricosus | reverse complement strand
ATCTTGTCAGTTCTATAGGTAATATTGACATCAATAATGAACCAAGAGCTGTAACTAGACTTGCCTCTGGGCGTGGCGCTGTTCAGCCTCTGCAGTTGGGCCTGCAGCTGCTGCATACTTCGCTGCAGCTCCACATTCTCCTCCTCCAGGCGCTGACAGGCTGCGGTTCAAAGTTGCTGCGATCGTACAACGTCTTGGTGGCAATCTCCTCGGTCCGCAGCTTCTCTCGCTCCACTGTGTGACAGTTTGTTACAGATCGGTATTCTTTGGTTCTGTAAGTAAACTTTGGTACTGTAAGTAATCTGAGCAGTACCAGATACAATCAAACTCAATTTAGATAAAAATATTAAGTGTTCAAAGATACTGAAAATAATTTGATTAAAATTGATTACAATCATGAACGCTTCAAAAGGATCAGGACAGGGCCATAAGCTGGGTGCATGGCATTTTGTAGCAGGCTCAAACATCTTGTTTTACAATAAGACTATGATATCACCCAGGTTAGAAAGAGAAGTTTTAAAAGACTATTACTTTTTTTCATGATGGTGGTAATTAGAAAATTTCAACTGCAATTACAGGATGGAAACGAACAAACGGAAGAGAAATGACCTGGAGGAAAAGGTCAAAAACGTAAGCGACTGGGAAAGAAACATAGCAACAGGTGGGAAACTAAGTTGCAGGAGACAGCCACAGTAACAGGGGCAAAACATTGTCAGATGAGAAAAACACTGAAACGGGTAAAGATCATTGCAACAAGAGAGGAACTAAATGGACAGAGTGCAAAGAAATGGGAGAGATACAGGTGACAAACTTTGTAATAGGAGAATAACTAAGTAACAGGAGGTGACTAAAAATGAAAAAAACAACAACAAAAAACACAAGCAGCCAGAACTCCAAAGTAGAATAAATGACTGAAAACAGAAGGTAGATAACGTAACTATAGACAAAGTTACAGCTGGAAAATTGAATAACAGGAGAGAAACATATTCATTGGAATGAAACAGTGACAGAAGTGAAACCAGATTACACAGGAGAAATACAGCAACAGGAGAGAAACTAAATGACAAGAGAAACACAGTAACATAAGAGAAACACAGTAACATAAAAGAAGCTATGTGATAGAGAAAAAACTAGGTACACAAGAAAAACAGAGCAATACGAGGGAAACAAAGTAACAAGTGAAAAACATAGTAACAGGCAAGTACGTACAGGAGGGAAATAGGCAACACAAGAATAACAAAGCACAGGTGGTAAACTCAATAACAAGAGAGAAACAAGTAGTGGAAGCAGACCAACTAACAGCAAACAGGTGTAAACTCAATAACCAGAGAGAAACAAAGTAGTGGAAAGCAGACCACCTAACAGCAAACAGGTGTACATCAATAACAAGAGAGAAACAAAGTAGTGGAAAGCAGACCAACTAACAGCAAACAGGTGTAAACTCAATAGCAAGAGAGAAACAAAGTAGTGGAAAGCAGACCAACTAACCAGCAAACAGGTGTAAACTCAATAACCAGCGAGAAACAAAGTAGTGGAAAGCAGACCACCTAACAGCAAACAGGTGTAAACTCAATAACGAGAGAAACAAAGTAGTGGAAAGCAGACCACCTAACAGCAAACAGGTGTAAACTCGATAACAAGAGAGAAACAAAGTAGTGGAAAGCAGACCCCTAACAGCAAAGATGTAAAGCAACAGCAGATTGGACAGCGAGTCTCAGAGAGAGAAAAAACAAAACAAAAAACAGGATAAAAACAAAGTTAAAGGTTTGAAACAAACAGAAGGGAAATCAAAGTTACAGAACAGAAACAAAAGTACAGAAAGGAAATAAAGCAACAGCATGGAAACACAGTAACAGGGGGAGATTAAATGTGACAGACGAAAAATACAGGACAGAAGACAAAGCTGCAAGGCAGAAAGCCATCCAGTCAATGTGTTCACCACGGAACAAAGCCCAACCTTGTCCAGGGTTTTGCGGAGGGCGTTCTTGTCCTTCTCCAGTCTCACTGTGGACCTCTCCACCTCCCGCTTCTCAGTCTCCATGGAGTTGAGGGTCCGCGACAGCGACGACACCCGCTCCACCCGCGCCTGCTTCTCCGATGAGTCTTCTGGACACGCTGGTTCAGGTCCTGTTCGCCTCCTGCCTCTGAACCCGCAGCTGGGGAGAGGAACAGAACAGACTGACTTGAAGATCTTATAGTATGCTTGCAGTGTGGTGTATATGTATATACAGGTCTATTTCTCTTACAGATTTGCACACTTGTGCTAGCTTCAACACAGGCTCGCCAACTGCAGATCAGAGCTGCCCTCCCCCACCCCTTTCCCTGTCTTAAATGGGGTTGGTAGACAGGATGAGACAGGTGGACGGGATCTCCTTCCAGGTCTTTAAAATGGGGTTGGTAGACAGCTAGTGTAGATGGAAGGCTTTGGGTTAGAAAGACAGAAAATGAAGCGTGAAGAAAGGGAAATCACAGCAGTAACTGAGAAATCTCAACTTGAAGAGCAATTGATTTGAGACAAAAACCACTGTACCCCTATGACCAACCAGAAGATTAAACAGTTTACTAGAGAACACGAAAGGGAATTAACAAGCAAACATCACATCAAACGACCACACAACCAAAGACGTATAGCGCACGACACAAACCTGAGGGCATACGCAACCCATGGCTCAGGGGTCACAGTATCACACAGTATGCTGTAGCAACTCACTTTGTTCAGCTGACGAATCGGCCCCCCAGTTCAGCGCAGCGAACCTCGGACTCGGACACTTCGGTCTGCATGGTCTGCAGCGCTCCAGTAAGAGTTGGTCTGCTTCTTGGCCTCGTTCAGACCTTCCCTGCAGTCATACAGTCCCCACACAGCCGGGAATCAGCTAGCGCCAAGGCAGGGTCACCTTTTGCTTCTTAAAGTTTAATCCAGGGGGGTTGCATACACTGCACCAACTCTGCTAAGCCACCAGACCACAATTCAGACAGAATAAAAAATGACCACATATTCTAGGGTGCAAATTGAAACACAAGCGGGGAAAAGGGGTAAGTCCAAGCTGAAGCTTGGTTAATGCCTCTTTTTTTTTTTTTTTGCAACTGCTGCAAGACTGCGACAGGATTATTCTGGTGTGGCTGTGTAATGGTGAATTGAAAAAAGTGATACGGAGTTACACTACTGTCAGGGCATGAAAGATAAGGCTGCAAATAAATGCCCCCTTGCCCTCCCAAGAAAAAATTAGGCTTGATTATGTCCCGAGTGCGTGCCTCATTTACTATACTGAAAACGGTAGCTTCTTGCGAGTTAGAAGAAAATTTTTTTGTCATCTTTTTAAAAAGACAGAAGATAAGTTAACTTTGTGTCTATGTTTTGCAATGAATATGTGAATATATCGCTATAAAAATGATGTGGGAAAGAGAAAAAAAAAAAATTTGTTACATGGCGACACCCAGCCGTTCCTTGAGCACACAACGACCCTGCCGCTGTTTCTTGAGAGCTCTCTGTGAGGTGGACACCCCTCCCTCCAGCTCAGTGACCAAAGCATTGCTGTCTGACAGCGACATGTTCAGGGCTTGCACCTGCCCACACACACACACATACACGCATGGACAACACAGCATGTGAAAACAACACCACACCACACACACACAAGCATTTTCATACTGCATAAACACACACAGCATGTAAGAAAAAGTATACACACATGGATGTACACGCAACACGTACACACTGTATGTCACACTGATCATATACATGTGCATAGCATGCATACTTACATTCAGCCCTATTTTCATTATACATTTACCTTTTAAACTAAATCAGAATTTCCATGACAATAAATACAGCCCAGCCGATGAAGTCTTAGTTACACAAAATGATTTTATTTGCAGAAAAAAAAGCAAATAGTCTTCCAAAAGGGGAAGAAAACGGTATAGAAAATCACAATGCCACTCTTCTAATTTTCACCCCACCTGGCCGAAAATTAGAAAAGTGGCATTGTGATTTTAATTTGGTTTCTTTTCACCCTTGCAGGGTAGGTAGGAATGCAAGTATTTAAATGACAGAATATTTCACTCATCAAACCACAACTCAAAAAAAAAAAATCAATTTTCCTAAAATTTTGAAGTCCCAAAGCTTCTTATATATACAATGCCATAATAATGAAAAAAAATGTATAAAAAAATTTCTACCATGCAATCTGACAATTGGACGCAAATGAATGAAAAACATCAAAAGGGGGACAGAGAGAAAGGGAGGAATGAGGGTGTACCTTGTCCTTGGACATGTGTCCTTCCTCCTCGGTCTTGGCCAGGGGAGCTGTGCAGGAGGGTCGATGGTGATCTGCAGGGACGGGGCCCTTGGGACTCCAGGTCCTGGATCTGCTTGGTCAGGGTCTCCACGCGGTCCCTGGAGGACCTGCAACAACAACCACATCACACCACATCCCCCTGACCCCAAAGGCCCGGGACCTAACCACATAGACCACATCACCCCTGATTCCACGCCCTGGATTTGATTGGTCGCGCCCTCCACATAAATGACCTGCAACAACCACATGACCCCTGACCCCAGGTCCTGAATCTGACTGGTCAGTGTCTCCGCAGGGAGGACCTGCAACAACCACATACCCCACATGACCCCTGACCCCATGCCTGAATCTGATTGGTCAGTGTCTCCACATGGAGGACCTCAACAACCACAACCATGACCCTGACCCGGGTCCTCAATCTGATTGGTCAGTGTTCCACATGGAGGCCTCCCAACAACCACATCACACCTCACATCATGGACGATATGTGTGTCATCATGTCTCACTCCAAGAACACTGTCTTCACTGCATTAACTTTAAACTTTCCACAACAAGGAAATTACATCTGCATGACGGATATTTGGACATTACATCTCTCATCATGAATGTCTCATTATCGCGAAAAATTAGTTCTGACATAGAGGATGTTGTCGCTTATTAAGTGGACATTGCGTGTCATAATTCTCATAAATTCTCAAGTCACATAATAGTCATTTGGTCTCACATCATGGACATCAGATCGCATTGCATTATGGACATTCGTCCCCTAGCACAGACATTGTGCTCATATCATTACTTCCTCATAGCATCTACATTTACATCTCGCATCAAAAAAATCTTCGTTGAGGACTTGAAATCTCACATACATTTTTTTATCACACATCAAGAATGTAGTATCAAAATCATGCACATTCAACAGGGAATAACATCTCGCATCATGGGCACTGTGGGCCCCACCTCATGGACCAATGTCTACCATCACTTGCATTTCATTTGAGCTTGCAAAGACTTCTTACAGAGTTATACTAGTATCACGGTAATTTTTTTTTCTTCCTTTTCAAAAAAAATTATTTATTATTTTTTTTCCTTACAGCGCACTGAGAATCATGGAATACTGATCCCTAGCTTGTTCTGCGTCAGAGAGGAAAAAGTCCCTCTTTCAGTGTGCACTGACCTGTTGACCTCGCACCAAGTAATAGTGGTCAGCAACAGATGCTGCATCCCCCAACTCTGCAGGATCCATTGCCTGGGCTCACGCCCAACACTTCCTACTAGACAGCAACCTCAAAACTCCCCCCCCCACAGTTCTCTTCTCTACTCGCTTGAGTATTGTGGGCTTGGCACAGTAAGTAAAGCACAGTGAGCCTGTACGCATGTGCAAAGCGAAAAATATTTGTGTTCAGCAGTATGTATGTTTTTTTTTGTTAGTTTTTATGGCTTCTTTGGGTTAGGCCTAAGCAACCTGGCTCTTTTTAGTCAAAAGTATTTAAAACTTCCGTTCTGAAGCAAAAAAAAAAAAAAAACAAGGTTTATTATATGTGTGCCAGCAAAACATGAACTGCTGGAGATGACTGAGGAAATAGTTTGTCCCGACAGCCCTGGCTCTCAAATTTCCAATTCAGAGCTGCATATGACAGCTGATATACTAAGACAGGTGAACCCAAAAAGTGGTCCACCTGGTAGAACACAGCCAGCAGAAGACACGCCACACACAGCACACACGCTGTGACTGTCGGCAGGCTGGCATCCTCCGAGAGTCACACACACCCCCACAAACTCCACTGCATTATTCAGTAGATGGCCTTGTGTCTGCCTCACCCTGATGAGAGCAAGTCGCCCCGTTTGATTCGTCTTCTGTTTTTTTTGCGCCCACACCCAAGTGTCTCACCATGTATTAACAGCCTGTTGAATTTCCCTTTTTTTTATTTTCTTTCTTTTCTTCTCTGCTTTTTCTTTTTTAAGAAATCATTTTCTTTTATTTTCTTTCCTTTCTTCTTTAAAAAAAAAAAAATCTCATACCACTGTAACACATGAAGAATCCTATCCTCAGCACCACCCTCTACCACCAGATAAAAAGAAATTTGTAAAACCACCATACCCTTTTTCACTGCCAGGAAAGAAATTTCATTGCTTTTTTTTTCCTGAGATGGGGTTGGTTTTATATCTTACCTTTCACAAGTAAATTGAAAAAAAAGGAAGAAGAAGAAGAAGAGCAAGAAAGGCGAAGGGAAAGAGTGAAAGTCCAAATCAATGAGATCCAGCCTGAGCACGTCTCCCAGTGTTACAATCAATACCCCTGCTCATCAGAGGACTGCAGGCCCCGAGGCTCAGACCTCTGCAATATTCATCACCAGGGGGACAAGGAAGCTGCGCACTGCAAGTGGATCAACAAGGAAGGGAGCAGAACCAAAAAGCAGATAGTTCTGTGCCAGAAAATGGGGATCTTGCTTTCTCTGAGGAGTGTCTGCTTGCATGGCTTCATCCCTTGAACTACACCACATAACTACAAAAGAATCAAAACCTTTAGCACAAGACGAAATTCCTCAGTCCATGTGTGTGAACACCTGCATCTTTTACCCACAAGGGCATGAAATTGTGTCCTGTGCTTCAAACTGTAGTTTTCATAGTTCTGTGTGACAATGTGATCAATAGCATAGTAAATTTTGTTACTGTCCTCTTAGTTGCTCTTTACTTAATAAATGGACTAAAAACTTGTTGAAAAAAACAGTTGTATTGAGGGATTTTTTTCCCTTACTGATCCACTACCAACAGCTGTGTCTTTATGTAAAAAAAGTTTGTGAAAAAAATGTTGGTAATATGGTTTCAAGACTGATCACCAGGGAGGATGTGAATGACCACCAGTACTGATGGAGCCTGTCTAGACCTTGCTGCCGACGAAACCCCAGTTCTACCAAGCATTTTCCATCACAGCAGACCGTCACCCCTGCACCACCATCCCAAAACAACCATAATGTACTGAATGCAGTTACTGATTTTTTTTTCATTCTCCAGAACTGAATGCTAAATTGATGGAAAAAAAAAAAGCAACACTGTATTCACTGCTCCTCACCAACTGCTGATATACTAAATCTGTGGTGTGGCTGTGTATGGGGGGGGGGGGGGGGGGGGGGGGGGGGGGGGGACCAGAATGGATGATGTGAGAGTAATACCACTGACAGAGCTCTAAAGATGAGACAGACAAAAAAACTAACACAAACAAACAAAACCTTGCAATACGAATATTTTCTCTCTGTAATGATCTCATCAAAAATCAGCCTACCCTCGCACTTAAGGTAAGTCATTAAAGGTGTTACTCTAAGTGTTTTACAAACTTATGATTCAGAAAAAAGGTATTATTCTTGTTAACGTAATTTTTCCAGTATTACACGGCCTTGGATGTGTGTGTGTGTGTGTGTGCATGTGTGTGTGTGTGTGAGAGAGAGGTGGGGGTGAAAATAGGAGTGTGTGTGTGTGTGTGTGTGTGTGTGTGTGTGTGTGTGTGCGCGTGCGTGCATGTGTGCAGTGTGTGTGCGTTGTTTCCTTCTTTTCCCCCATCGCCACGCCAACAAAGACCGACATGGTTTTCTGTCTCCTTGTCGGTCATGGCCAGGCGCAGTCGTTGCAGTTCTCCATCAGGGAGCGTCTGGCCAGCTCCAGTTTAGTGCAGCGGGTTTCGGCGTCGTCCAGCGCCTGCCGCAGACTCTTCTTGTCCTCCTCCAGCTTGGTCTCGTTGCTCCTCAGCTTGGCATCTTCTCCTGCACAGGCACAGGAACCACTTCTTATGGTCAAGACAACTTTGTTTTCTGTCCCTCCCTACCCCTACATCTCATCTTCACCACACCTGTGCCCTTCAAGGCCCCTCCCTACTCCAGACTCGGTCACACTGCATATATTTCAAAAAGATGTCAAGATTCCACCGTTTTTTCTTTCTTTTTTTTTGGTTCTTTTTATTGTTGTTGCATCATCAAGTCTGAAATCGGTAACTTTTTTTAAAAGTGTAGTTTCAGCTTTATTATCCTCCAGGCCACTACACAGAGCCTTTCAGAGCTATCACCGTATACTGAATAAAAACATGTCCCAAAAAGAACAAACAACAAAGACAACTATCTGTACACTTCTTGATTGTGAATGAGAGAGAGAGACACATACACAAAGGCATGTGGAGAGTGTGTGTGTGTGTTTGCGTGCACATAGGTGTGTGTGTTGTGTGTGTGTGTGTGTGCACGCGTATGCGTGTGTTATGATGCTCAGACCCTAAACTAGAGTTTTGAAAAACCCTGGCGGAAACCACGATCTGCAGACTAACAGCATTCAACATAATGAGACAAGACACTGACTAGCACACGCACAGACCGACAGACAGACAGAACAAACAGACAGCACAGACATGCATTGCACAAACCTCCAGCTGACGTTTCTCGAGTCCGCAGCGGCCATGGCCCTCTCCAGGCTGTTCACCTTGTCGGACAGAACCTTACGCTCGCGCTCGTTGCGTCGGATTGTCTCCTCCTGCATCATGAGGGCAGTCTGGGCGCTGGTCAGCCGACCGTCAATGCCACGTTTGTCTGGAATCACACACACAGTGGCCGAGTGAACCCAAGATATCGAGGAAGCAACAAAATCCATGTCTGTGGTTTGAGTCTTGAGCAGAATGTTTTGTGGATTTTTTTCCCCTCTCTCCACTGCATCTTGAAATGGTGGTTTGAGCGCCGTTTTTCAGAACAGATAATAAACCAATGTCCCTTGTGCAGCATGAGCTTGGCGCCTTTAGGACAACACACAGTAGCGAAGAACATGCCCTTGCAAAAATGTACAGGAAAATCCACTTTGCTGGAATGGTTAACAAAACAGAACGAAACAAAACAACAACAAAAACGACAAAAGTGTGATAAGAAAAAAAAGTGGGGGAAAATTCTGCACTACAGCATTATAATGGCACCCTCTCCTTTGTCATGACAAGGCTAAACTCTGCAATACAGTATGTGACCATCTTCCACAAAAGGATGGATAAGTCAGCCAACGCAAATTAAGTTGCTAGTGATAAAACAGAAGTGGCGATCAATTTGGGATAAATGAGTTCTCAATGTCCGCATGTAACAAACAATTAGAATTCAATATATCTCACTATTTTTGCGTCAACTGAGTGAGAATATGTGATAGATATTCTTTCACACCCTTTCCTTCATATCAAATGACGGTGCTGCAACTTCTGTCTTTTTCCTCAAAATGACTTCTGTAACTTCTTTGACACTTCAGAGCACATATGTTTTCATTTTTCAACATATAGGAGCCCTTTATATACCACTGGAAAGGTTTTTCCTCACTGACATGAAATGCGACAACCTATCATTTTGTCAATTGTGTGTCCAATATCTTCCTTTTGATACATATGAAGACTTGTGTACAGTTACACAGCAATAAAGAATACATAAGGAGAAAAAAGACACTGGCTGGCAATGTTTTGGAGGTATCACTGACATTAGCCCACTGAACTGGAAATGTTTTGAGGCAATATAGATGTTAGCCCACTGAATTAGCCAGCGTTCGTGAACTGTAATGTTACATACCACAGAGAGAAAACAGACACGCAAAGTTTTGGATTTTCAAGTTTAATATCTTCACTTAAACAGACTTAAATGAGATATGGTGTGTATACGCTTGTATGTGCGGATATGTAATTCAAAACAATAGCCAGCACTCACAAGTCATCCACATAACGACAATGGCCTGGCTTCAAAAATGTTGACTCGCAGTAACTAACTCTTTTAGCTAACATAAATACCACTTTGTTGAGGTCTACTGTCAATAACATTTTTCCTGCTAAGCTCTTTGTTGGTTCTGGTTTGTATGGTTAAGGACCGTTGTTTCATTTGGTGTTCTGAGCCTACGTGTGGAGTATGGGAGGGTGTTTATTGTATGTCCTACATCTTCTCAATCTCGCAGCCATTAATGTCCTGTGTAAACCCCAAATTCGATTTTGTGATAATGTGTGTTTTCATCCACAAAAAGTCTTCACTTTTCATTTAAAGAAACAGCAAATGAATGCAATCATTACAACAAATGAAGACCAGAGCCACCACAATAGGGACACACAGAGGGTGATCTTGGGAATAAGTAAGGTTCTGGCTGACTAGATGGTTTTGTGATCCTGTGTGTCACTTCATGCAATGCGTTTCATTTGTGCGTCTGTGCCCCGAGTGTGCGCAGCTTTAGTGATTTCTTTTTTCCCTTTTCCCCTTTTTGTTCGGGACTGTATGCGATCTGTCAAAGCCATACTGTCTTGTCTGTTATTATCAAACAGTACATGAAAATGACAGTCTTTGTGTGCTTTCAGTTGTTGAATTTTACACTGAATATCATGACTAATCTCCTGTTTTTGATGCCACTAAGACTCATGAATGTCTTGCCAGTGTACACAGAAGATAGGCATCAAGACTCATGAATGACTTGCCAGTGTACACAGAAGATATCTATCTGTGAGCGTGGGAATCCAAGCATTATCCCGTTCCCCAATCAGTACCAAAAGGATTAGAAACCAACAGCTATCATGAACCCCCCTGAGAAAGGGAGCACAGAAAGTAGGCCAACACCACAGCTTCAATGCTGGGGTGGGTAATCTACCTGGGCTCCACAGTCAAACATACACAGACAATGCTACCCGGGCCACAGGCATTCACACTCCACCTCTTCTTCCCACACTGAACTGTGGTCTTCTTTACATGCTGACTGTTGAAGGTCACTGTACATAAATTAACTTCCCTTAGCCTGAGCTTGATAGATTCCTGGATTCAAATCTTGTACACCCTGCTTACACATATGCACATATATCATCACGCATACACAAACATGAGAGTATGCTTTTGCATGTACTTTTATGCCTACAACTTTAAAAACTCTGATTCAGAATTGACAATTTGAAAAACAGCAAATAACAAAACCCCTGATATGAGAGACAAGAAAGAGAGACAGACAGACAGACATACATACAGACAGACAAGACTACCAGACAAGAAACAGAGAAGAGAGAGAGAGAGAGAGAGAGAGAGAGAGAGAGAGAGAAGAGACTGACAAACAAGAAACAGAGAGAGAGAGCACCTGTATGGCATAAAGAAGCAGAAAATGAGAAACAGTGAAGAAGCACCAACCATCATTATATGGCAGCAAACTTTTATCCAGCTTGGATTGTATGCGATCATATTCGCAGCTGGTGTAATTTTCACTGTCCCTCACTGTGCCAACTTTTCGTTCCACCAAAAAAGGTTTTGGGAGAAAAACTGCACTGTCTTTCCAGTCCTCAGGCGAACTTCTTTTGGTTTTGAGGTCCTGAATGTTGGGGGCCCTGACTTGTATCCTCTGTTGTCCAGGTGTTTTATTGTGGAAAGATTCATCAAATGTATAAATTATTTTTCCTTTCAATGTTTACTCAAATGGTGGGTTGGGAAAAAACCCAAACGAGAATCATAGTGTGTGAAAAACTCAGCTAACAAAAGTTTAGGAAAACCAAAATTACGTTTTTTGACAAAAATGTTAAGTCCTGAAACATTAATTACATAAAATGTCATGTGAAAAAAAAAAAACCCAAACTATCTGCAAGCAGTTATTTGTGAAGGGCAGTATCCAAAAAAATTCTCTTTTTTTTTTCTGGTTAAGGAAGGGTGGGGGGGGGGAAGAAAGGAGGGCAGAGAAGGTGGGGGCGGGGGATTGATTTTATTCTCAACAATCCAAATCCCCCCTTAAACGGGAGCCACATGAGGTGTACAATTTTCAAGATTTGTTCCACTGTTAAAGCACTTCAAATCCAGTTGAGGCAACACCTTTTTAACCAACCCCCTGGTCGAGGCCAGTCTGCAGTTTCTACAATCACTCCCAACTCACTTGTCGGTCCTGCCCTTTCAAAAAAACCCTGGAACACAAAAACTCGCCCCTTTTTGAGGTTTTTTTTTTTATTTGCTGCAAACCCTCCGCCCAGCCCTTGCAGAGGGGTTTGGTTAACCGGCATGTAAATTTGCCGCCCCTTCCCCTTCACGCGAGGCATGTGTCCATCCCCCACCAGTCACCACTGCTGTAGTAACAGCAAGGGGCATCCCGACACTGTCACCCAGACAAGGTCCACGTGACCAAGGGGAGACCCCACTCCCTGGGGGGTGAGTGACCACGTCTGACCCCCCCCCAAAAATGTGGCCGCTCCGCTGGTATAGTCACCTGGCCCCGGCCTTTGTTGGGGGGGAAAAAGGAGAAAATCCCCCCCCCCCCAAAATTTCAAAGTTTTTGTTTTGTCACTGGCACAAAGTGGCTGCTGTGCCACGTCCTGTCAAGCAGACACATTTCCCCACAAACGAAACCAAAGAGTGTTAACCTTGCGGTATTAACAGTCACCAACAGCCTTTGGTTTGGCATCTGTCTTTTCTGTACGACTCCCTGCGGCCGACACAAAATGGTTCCCGAGTTTGCCCTGTGAGGGGCAATGTGAAGCTATTGTCCAGGCAAATGAAAGAATATTCTCTCTGCCTATTTTACGTTTTCCCTTTTTCCCCTTTTTTTTTTTTCTTTTGCAGTCTCACCTTCCACTTCCCCACAATGGCATTACTCATATACCACCTTTTGGTTTTTGTCAGTCCCCCCCCCGGGTTTTCCCTGTTACAGTCCTAGTCGGGGCTGTAAAGGGGGGAGCAGTAATTCGTCGCCATGGGGTTTAAAACCTTCAACGACACTGTGCTGCTGGAATCACTTCATTTTGAGTGGTGCCTGCTGACCCAAAATGGCGGGGACGCTTTCTATCAAGTTTTCCAAATGTAAATTATTGCTTGCTGTAGAGCCAGTGTGAATGAGGCTCCCCCCTGGGGCATCGCATTTTTGTTAATGATACTCAAGTGACTGCAAATCTGTGATCTTGACCAAATCCTGAGTATAAAACTTGATGAGGATGTAGAGATGGGTCACTGAGGGCTAAGCCATAAATTTTATCCCCTTTTCTCTTTTAAAGTGATGGGAAGGGTAGGGAATTCTCTTCCGATCGGTTTTAATCATATGACAGAGCTGTACTTTTTTTCCCCCTACAAAAAATCCGTGTCCACCAGGGCGACTGAGAAAGGAAAGTTGGTTTAGCCTCAAGCGTGTCCATGGGGAAAAAAATTGACGAGGGTTCCGTCTTGCCTGAGTAAAAGCTATAAATGCAGTGGAAACCCGGGAGGGGAATTGAAAAACCCCCAAAAATTTTAATTTTCTGGGGGAAAAACTGTTCCCAAAAAAACTCCCCCCTGAATTCCCTGGGATGCTAACCAAGACCAAAAGATTTTGTTACTCAGTATCTGTTTATTTGCATGGAATATTTAAAAATTAAAAGTCTGCACCGACTTGATCAAATCTGGAGGTTTTTTTGAAAAGATTCAGTTGATTTGTGTGGCCCCTTAGAATCTTCAAAATGTGAAGGCGGTAGTCAAGGGAAAGAAGAAGGCCCATTATCGGGATGGTTTCCCCAACCTTGGTTTTTTCTTTTGGAGGGTAATTCTTTGTTCTGTCCCTCTGTCTGTAGGGGAATGAACTCTGATTTCAGTTCTGTGCCTACGTTCATATTATCCAAAATAAATGGAGTGTTTATTATTTACTGATCAATAAGACAGTTGAGATTAGTGTGAATCTTAGGCGACATTTTTTAAAGTTTGCAACTGACGGCGGGGAAAAATTTTGTTAAGGGACCGTCTTGGATCCTCCTCTCCCTGACCCAAAATCGTGAGTTTTTCTCTTCACCATGGTGTGTTTTCTCTACACAAAATGTCTTTTGTTCTACAAGCCACCCATCTTCGCTTTATAATTACTTTTTCCCTAATTGCTAAAAAAAAAAAAAAAATCCATTTCTTGGTTTTTCAAAACCAATGCTTAGTTATTCTAGGTTCCAATTTTGGGATTTCTGTCCAGGGCACCAACGATACTTAAATTCCCCATTGGATTGGTGTGTAAACCCACATGAAAATATGAAATATTAGTGCAGCACGAAGAACCTTAATCTCTGATTTTTTGCTATCAGATAACAAGAAAACCCTGCCTGAAGACACCCCTTTTGATTTTGTTAGCCCACTATAAAGTGCTGTTGAGGAAGTTAAATCACACTTTCATAACCGAAATGCTTTGATGAACATGAAAACTTTGATCTTCTGCTTGAGTTAGGCCCTTTTGCTGCGGGCTATCAAAATTTTGCCCCTCAAAAATGAGAGAAGGAACTCGCAGAGAAAATGCAGTGTAAGCAATGTTAAAATACTTGCACAGGACTCTTCCCTGGGAGTATTTTTTAGATTCCCAAAAAGCTCGCGATGCTGATAATTTTAAACTTTCAAATCTTGACATGATGGGGGAAGTCATGAAAAACTCAATGACCAAATTAACTTACAAAAAGGTGGTTTAAAAAAAAAAATGACATGAAAATATGCTGTAATGGGGCCCCGGGCTATTCTTGTGGGAAAATTCTCTTATTTGGATTGTCATTATATGAAAACAAAAAAGTGTTTAAAATAATAAGTTCAGATTATCAAATAGTAGACCATAATCAAAACCCGAAAATAGAAAAATTTTGTGTTGACTGAATGGAGAATGGACGAATTTTCCATTCGGGAAAAACCTTCCTCAAAGTCACAGTGAATGAATGATGAAAAGTGCATAATTTTAAAAGGAAACACTACGATAAAGACATTGTTTAACGACCTGATGACAACGGGGTAAAAGATGGAAGGGTTTTAAGAGTGATGGAGGTTCGAAAGGGGGAAAGGGAAAGCCTGGGGGGGGGGGGGGGGAGGGGGGGGGGAAGAAAAAGGGAAAAGGAAGAAAGAAATGTAAAGAAAAATAATCAAATAGGAATAAAATAAATACAACAAAAAAAAAAATACTGTTTTTAAAATGATTATTAAAAAAAAAAAAATACAAAGGAGGTGGGGGGGGGGATGGCGGGGGTCTGTAGAGGGGCGGGGAAAAGGGGGTGGAGGGTGGTGAAAAAAAACCGAATAAGGGGTAAGGGATGTGGGGGAAGGTGAATTGTGGGATTGGAGCAAGTCTTCCATTTTCACATCCAACCCAATCCTTTTCTACATTTTACTAAGTAATGTAAAACATAATTTTCTTTTAACACTGATGTAAAAAAGATTTGTATTACTTTTTAAACATGAAGGTGATTTTTGTTAGCCTCTTTGTAAATTCGATGAAACTTTTGGGAATCACAATAAAAATATGTCTGAATTGTCATGTTTTATAATTTAAAATAATTAGGCCACATGTGAACAGAGAGGGTCGTGTGAGAGATGTGGTGACCTAACAATCGAAAATTAAAAAGGTTAAAGGAGAAAAACAACAATCAGATGCGCCAAACTGCCCAAAACCGAAGACACAAATGTGTTTATCTAAAAGAGTTATGTGGTAAAAAGTCTGCGGGTTGGATGCATGAGAAAAAAAAAGGGGTAGTTTAAAAAAAGGGCGATGTGCAGTGACATTTTAGGAAAATTCAGTTTCTCGACGTTCGAAAAAAAAAAATTCACCTGTTTTGGAATGCTGGCGCCATTTTTTTTTTTATATACCAAAAACAGGATTGACTTGCTTTGAGACTGAATATACATGAATTTTTGTAATTTTTTTCTCTTTGATTTGCTTAAAAATTTTGTTTCCCACTAATTGTGTGAATATAAATTTTTTGTTTAAATTATACGTCTACAGTTTCTGTCATTTTTTTTTCTTCTTTCTTTTTTTTCCTTATAACCTGTCTTTAAGCTGAAACTTTTTGGGTTTCTCAAGTTGAGGAAACATTAACTTTACTACTGTGCTGCTTCTGCGTACTGCTTTTGATTTTGTTTTACCCCACTTCGCTTTCATGATTGAAGACAAATTTTTACCTTTTTCCCATGTAAAACAAACTATAGGGATAAAAGTTTCTATTTTCCTGTAGATTTTGAGAAACGTGGAATTTCTCTCTCTCTCTTCTTTTTTGCAAAAAAATTTTTTGTTTTGTTACAATGATAATTCCATGCATGCTTCAGGTAAAACTCCAAAAAAATCCCCCACACACAAGGAAAAAAAGAATTATGTCACAAGTTGAAACATAAAAGCCCCCCCCCTGATGGAAAGAAAATGCTCTTCCTATCAATTCCTTTAGAGGGGGAAGCCCTCCCAGTGTTCCACTATTATAAATAACTGATGGAGAAAAATTCAAAAGCTCTTTCGGGGAAAAGGAGCCTGGGTCAGGGGTGGGGGGGGGGAGTTTTAAATTTTTTTTCAGTTTTAAAAACAAAACTCAATCCAAATAAATTTAAAGGGAAAGCCGACAATTTGTTAAGAAAAAGCCATTTTCCTACGGTCAGGTTTGCCCGGACCCAAAATTTTAATACATAAGCAAGGGGGTAATTTGGTTTCGTTAAACAAACTCGGAAATTGAGTGAAAAATCTCTGTGTAAAATTTTCGCTTGCTCACACCTAGGCCAGGAGAAAAACTTCGACCATTCAATTTCGGGACACCCCCTTTACATGAAAATTTCAACGTGCAGGTTACATAATGTTTCTCATGCCCTTTTACTAAGAACGTTTTTCAAATTCACAGTGCCAAGCACTCTTAGGGGGATAATATCTTAGCGCCAATGTTTCCTCTTCCACTTCCACAAACCAGGTCTTTTGAGGGGATTACATCCTTTGTAAACAAAAAAATTGAGGAATGTCTGAAGGCTGAAAACCCTTGTCATGTTCTTTGATGGACCAATGACTTTTTATAAAGGTTTTGAATGCTGTGCAAACAAAGTGGCCCAAACACTTTTTCTACCCCTGGGGGGCGTGGGGTTTGTTTGCAGAAGTCAAAGCTGCTTTTTCATCTCACAATTATGTTAAAACAAAAACGATTTTGAGCGGTTTTGACACCCAAGTGTGGCCAGTAAACCCCACATATGGGGTAGGGGACTTGTTTGCCCCAAGCTGGCTGTATTCCGTAGAAACTGTGAATACCCGTCCCTCAGTGAAGACCCCCAAAAAAAACTAAGCTTTAGGGAAAAACCTTTTGTAGGGCTTAAGATAAATCCAGAATCTTTCATTACAAAAACCATTTCGCAATGATTAGGGAAAAAGGTCCCCCGATTTTAGTTCTTTTTTGGAAACCCTTTATTTTTCTAATTATCCCATCTACTTTTTTGAAAGAAGAATGATTCTGCGAAAGCCATTATTTCTCTTGACAAGCAGAAGTATCTAAACCATTTTTAAAACAAGAAAAAATACAATTGCTATATGTAAAAAAAGTCTAATAAAGACGAAATGCAAGACCGCATTTGGTGAACAAATGTGAACCCGCTCAAAAAAATATTAAAAAGTTAAAAAGCAACATTATTCATTGTTTGAAATTTGCAAAGGAATGGTTTCCTCTTTTCTTTATGTAAACGGAATGTGTGAGAGGAGGTGTGTGTGTGTGGTGTGTTGTGTGGTGTGTGTTGTGTGTGTGTGTGTTGTGTGTGCATGCAGGTGAAATGGCTTGTGTGTGGCAGGCACATGTGTGTGATGTGTGTGCTGTGTGAGGTGCAAGTGTGGTACGCCATGTAAGAAAAGAATCAAAAAGAGAAAGAAAGGGGGGGGGAATGGGAGGGGGGCATAAATTAAGACTAAACCAGGTGGGCCAAGCACCACACCCATCCCCCTAACTTCTCTCCCCCCCCCCACCCCCCCCCATGTCTAACAAACAAAGAAAAACATTCGAGCCCTTAAAATGGTATCACTGTTGTTTCTAGTACAAACAGTGAAGAAGCGACACAGCCAGAGCAATTGTACATGAAAGGCAGAGGTTTGTTGCCTTTGGTCCAGAATATTTTGGCACCCCAAGACAACCCCTTTGGTTTGAGCTCCAAAAGTAAAATTTCCCCGGGACAAGAACTTGGTTTTTGGGATTTTCTTTTGAGATTGTTTTTTCATATTTTCTCTTATTTTTACAAAAGGCAAAATATGGGAAATTGGGGGGAAAAAGGGTCGGGGAAAAGGTGAATCACGGGCCCGGTTTGTTTAAACCCCTTTTAAGAAAACCCCTTTGTTTTTGCCCAAGGCATATAGTTCCGTAAAGTTCGGTCTATTGGGCCCTGTTATAAGCCGCACCCACTAAATTTTTTAAAAATTGAACTTTTTTCAAAATAAGCCGCCGGTTTATAGCCGCAGATATTACAACACAGCCCGAGTGCCGCAGGCGGCGTGGCCGAGCGTGGTTCCATAGTGTCGAAAATCATCCCTTTCAATGTGTTCCTGTGTCAGATTTTTGGTCCGAGGCCCTAGGGCGTTGCCCCATTAGGGTGGGGAATTATTCATTTTTTATTGTCGTTGCTGTTGTCGTGTATCCGCCCTTATGGGGGCTTGGGTGCGGTTGCCCTTGGTGTAGTTCAGTAAAATTCGGTTTGCTTTCTCTCTCCTTTTCCTTATTCCCCTGCCCGTGCTATTCACCCGTGGTTTCCCGGGTGGTGGTCCCTTTTCTGCTTGCTGTCTATCGGCCTTCGCCTGTCTTTTTTTACCTGTCGCCGTGTTCATTTCTTTTGTTTGAATTTATGCCCCTTGTGACGCGCAGGGGCATGTGGCCGCCATGTGAGGGGGTTGCTTTTCATCGGGGGAAAGATGCCTCTGGGGGGCCCTGCTCGGTTTGGTTTTCCCCATTCATCGGGGTACAGTCGGTATCTCAATTCTACAGTCGCCTGTAGGGGGGGGGCATCCTTTTTTTTTCCGCACCTGTCCCTTGTCCTTGATGGACAGAGGGCAAGAGGAGTGTTTGCCCGCCTCTTTGGGTCCCCCCCCGGGGTTTGCTGGTAAGTCTTTTGTGGTTTTGTTTGTTTTGGTTTTTTTGTTTTTACCCCGGTTTAGTTTCTCTTTGCGCAATTTTTTTTGTTTTCGAAATTTGAAGAGAAATATTGGTGAGCCTTTTCGGGTTTAATTCAACTTTAACCGGCCATTCTAAAATTTATTTCCAAAATTCTTTCTCCTGTTTTTGGCACGGGTGATGCGGGTCGGTGGGGATGGGGAAAACCTGGGATTCGGGTTGGAACTTTTTTCCCTCCCCGTCCCCCCCTGTCAATTCGCCGGTTTATCCCGGCCCCCGTCTGTTTGGGGTTTTGCAAGGAGAACGGGGTTTTATGTTCGCGAGGTGCTTTAGCTGATTTGCGTTTGGTTGCGTGGTTGGGTTTTGGTTTTTTGAAATGTGGTATAAAATGTGAAAAATTTGCCTTGAATTTTTTTGCAAAGGGTGGTGGCAGGTATAAAGCGAGGTCGCTTGTTGGTTTTTCCTAAGAAAGGAAAATGTAAAACGGGGGGAAGGAAGGGGAAAGTTTTTTTTGTTTTTAACCTGTTTTTTTAAATTCGTCTTTTCCTGCATCGGTGAGAAGACCTAGTGAAACATTCCTGATTCGGGGGGTTTACTGTGTTATGCTCGGGCTTGTGGCTGGGTTATTGGTGCTTTAGTAGAATTCCCCTCGCCCATCATGGGGGTGGTTTTGACGCAGGGGCAGACTGTACTGAGGGGGGGGGTTTCCCGTACCTTCCTTTTCCTTCTTCCTTCCCCCCTTTCTTCTCCCCTCCAGCAGCTTCCCCCCCGCCCCTTTCCGGGGGCTTCCCCGGGTCGGGAAAACTGGATGGTCCCACGGCTGGTTGGGCCACGTTGGCTGGGCCACGGAGGGTGGTCCACGTGCGGGTTGAGGCCCGCTCTGGCGGGACCACGGACTGGATGGTGCCCGTGCTGGTTGAGGCCCGCTCTGGCGGGCCGCGGACTGGATGGTGCCACGCGCTGGTCGGGGCCACGCGCGGGTGGGGGGCCCGGGGGACTGGTTGAGGAGCCGCCGTCTTGATCCCCGGCCCTGCCCCCGTCCGGACTCCGAACAGCGCTACGCCCCCCCCCCCCCCCCCCCCCCCCCCCCCCCCCCCCCCCGGGACGCGCTCTTCACTCCCTGCTTGTGGTCGAGGGGTCGGTGTGAGCGACCCTTAAAGAACCGACCCGGTTCGGGCCCTAGTGCGACAGGGCTCCCAGTGCTTGCGGAGGCAGGGGTGGGAGGCACTCCAGGTGGGGAAGGGATGGTGGGAAAGTTTTTTTATAATTGTGTATATGTCATATTTTTGCTGGAATGCTGTAATTATGATTGTGTACGTCGTATGGTGAAATTTTATTTTAACGTGCATTTTGTGTGTTTTGGAGTGCTTGTTTGTGATTGTGCGTGTGGGGTTTGGGAATGCTTGTTGTGATTGTGCATTTTGTGTGTTTTGGAAAAAGCTTATTTATGCTGTGTGTGCTGGTGTGAAAAAGGGGGTTTTGTATCGTAATTTTCTTTTCGTTGGGCCTTTTCGAGGCGTCGAGGTCAGCCATTCCCTTCCCCCATCTGCCCGTCCTGTCAGGGCGACCTCCAGGGGCGGTGTGACAAATTTTGGGGGCTCGTCCGGTGTGAAGGGGGCTGGGCTGTTTTCCCCTCGTTTCCGGGTACCCGTTTAGTTCTGTCTGTTTGTATTATTTTAGTTAGTTGTGTGTTTGTTTTTGGGGGTTGGTGGGGCTCTGCGTGAAGGGAGTCTTTTTTTGGCCTGAGGGAAAAATCCGGTGGACTGGGGTCGAGGTGAACCGGGGGAGTCGACCCCGTCGACTCCTTCCCCCGGGGTACCTCACGCAGGTCGGCCGTAAGTCTTGCCTTTCTGTTGCGCCGCTTCCTTCCCGTTTTGTATTTAGCCAGTTCTGTTTTTTTTTCTTACCGGGGTTTTTGAGTACGGGGGTTGTATGGACGTTGTGTCATTTTTTTTTTTTTTTTTTTTTCCCCCCTCTCTCCCGGGTTCCGTTGCCGTTTGTTTTTGGCCAGCCCCACCGCACTGTTGCCGTGCTGTGGAGCGCGGTGTTTTGCCCCGAGGGGGGCAGCCGGACATGTTTTTGTTTTTGTTTTTTTTTTGGGGGCCCCACCCATGTGCTCGTGTTTTTAGAGCGCGGTGGTGGCCCGAGTGGGGCAGCCGGAACTTGTCCGCCACCGCACACGCACATACAACTATAACAACCCTAAAATATTTGTTTTTCAAGTGGAATTGTCTTTCCCCCCTTTTGATAACGTGGATATAGTTTTCATGGCAACGTCCGGTGCTGGTGGAAGGTACTCGGGCTCGAAGAAGAAGGGGGCTTCTAAATGTAGTCCCCCCTATTAGTCCAGCACTTCGCTACGTGACTTCAATTTTCCAGTGTGTTCCCCATGTCAGCGGTCTTTCCTTCTTCTTCGCTAGGGGGGTTTTGCTGGACCCCCACGGATTCCCCCGGGAAACTCAGGTTAGCGAAGCAACTGTGGGCTTCGTTGAGTGCAGAAACCAAAGCCCCTTTTCCTGTTCCCCCGTGAGGAGTATGCCCCGGGGGGCTTTCCCCTGGGAAAGCCCGGGCCCCAAAGGGACGGGTTTTAAACGGGGATCCCCCGTGCGGGGGTGGTGATCCCCCCCCAGGATATCGCCCCCTGTCCTGATGTTTTTAGAGCAAAAGCGAGAGGGATGTGCCGACGGAAGCCCTTCATAAAGGAAAAGGCAACCCCCGCGTAAGGAAAGTGCTTCCAGGGGAAGCCCTTCGTAGGGGAAAAGGGTGTCAGCTAGGGAAAAAGTTGGTAGGATGGGGGTTGCGCAAGGGGAGACTGACGACAGGAATTTTCCCGGTAGGGGGGGCTATTTTTCGTAGGGAAAGGGTGCCGCGTGGGAGGGGGGCTGCCGACAGGAGGACGGCTAGGGAAGGGCTGCCGGGAGGGAAACCCTCCGTAGGGAAAAACTAGCAGGATGGAGGTCTGCGTTGGGGGGAGATGGAACAAATTCTTTCGCGGTCTCCCGCATCTGTAAGTCAGGGGGTTAAACACCCGGCAGGTGAAGAGTTAGAGGCCCCAAAATTAAAGCTTCCCGAGTTCAGACCCAGTGGGCATTGTTGTTCCTGGAAAATTTTGCAAGGTTGCTGTTCATATCAATTGTTTGGGAACAAAAGGGTATGCACCTTTTTTTTTGGAATTTCTGGTGCTGCAAGGGAGTGTTGCTCACTCTAAATGAAGGTGCGTCTAGCGAATGCAGTTTGGGTCTGCGTAAGCGTTTCCACCTTACCCCCCAGAGTACAGGAGGAAATTTAGGTCCATGAAGAAGAATAACGCCCGGGCCTCGTGCGTTTGGGGGTAGGCTGCGCAAAAAGCTGGGTACTGGCGTCAGTTTCTAAGTTGGAGCTGGAGGATCTGATTTATGAACGCTCCCAACACGTGTCCCGGAGTTGGGTCCCGGGTAGGGAGACAGCACCTCAGGATTTGCGGCTGCGATTCACAGCTGAGGTGTTTGCTGAAGCCGCAGGGTTTGGGCATCGCCCCGATACGGAGAGGAAGCCCCTCCAGAGGATTTAGTGGCAATAAGGGGCGACAACTGCTAGCGGGGGAAAAAGGCAGGCGTTCATCGGGGTTTCAGCGCCCCGACTGTGTTTCTTTTTTGGTGTCCTGGCCACTTAGGAAAGATTGTCCTAAAGCCCTGGTAGTCGTGGGGTGGGCCTTTCCCCCGTCCTGGCCTCGGCTAAATGGGTTCCCATCCCAGCGGTGATTCAGAGTGCCCCCGTGTTTTTCTTGTTGTTGGGTTTTCCTTGGTCGGGCACCATGGGTTCGGGGCATAACGTCTTTGTGGATAAAAATTTTGGGTTTTCCCCCGAGGCCCCCCAGGGCGTGTTAGTGTGTGGGGTTGGAGGCTGGGTTTTCCCCCCCCCCCGCCTTTTGTATTATTCCCATCTCCCCCCTACTTCTGTGGCGAAGTATGGGCCTTTGCGGTGGAGGACCTAGTATTCCCTTTCATAGGGATCCCGTCACCTTTGTGACGGACGCAGTCAGTTTCCCTGTCTACGGATCTGCCCCTCGGGTGTGTGGGGGTCACCAAAACGCGCCCAAAACTAAAAAGCAGGAACGGAAATTTCGTCCCGTTCTCCCGCCGATTCTGGGCGAGGGGTTTGGCCGGGCCGATCCTGTACCAGGTCCGTTTCAGGCCAGGGATTGGAGGCCAACGCCTGCGACAATGGTAGGGGTCCGCTCAGTTGCCCCACACGCCAAGGTGAGCTTCAAGCTCACAAGGGGATCCTTTTAGGGTTTTCACCCAGGCAGATGTGTGGCCAAGCAGCTTGTGGTTCCCCCAAAACCGAGGGGAGTCTTTTCCGGCAGGCCCACGTTTCCCCAGGCGGTTTGGGCCAAGGGATCTCGAGGAGTAAGCAGGATTTTTTTGGCCGGGATGAATGCGGGTTGGCAGTATGCCGCAGTTGCCATGTCTGCCACGGACAACGCCTAAGGGCGCTTGAAAACGTGTTCCCCTAGGGGCAGTTTCCCCTTGTTGGGGAGCCATTTAGCAAGGTCGGTGCGACCCGGTGGGACCCATTAAGCCACTATCGATCGCGGTCCCCGCTACATCTTTGGGATGGTGGATACGCGACTCGGTACCCAGGGCTGTCCCGCTTAGGACTATCGACGCCCCCCCTGTAGCGAAGCCCTTTTGGCAGTATGGACGCGCAGGGTGCCCAAGAAGATCCTTTTGGACCAGGGGACCCCGGTTTTGTCCGAAGTCATGCAGGAGGTTAAAAACCTCTGCTCAATATTCACAAGGAAACAAAATCACCCTATCACACGCAGGCCAATGGCCTTGTCGGCGTTCAACGGGACGTTGAAGCAGATGTTGCGTCGCCTTTGTGCGAGCAACCCCGGGAGTGGGGTGTTCCCTTCTGCGTATTTCGCCTCAGGGAGGTTCCACAGGAAAGCATGCGGTTTTCCCATTTGAATCCCGTTGGCAGAAAAAGTGCGAGGACCCACCAACATTGAAGAGTGGGACCACGTTTTATGTGGAACCCCTTTTGTCAAAGGAGGAGAGTCGATATGTGGTCGATCACGAACCGCATCGCTGACATTTCAGCTTGCTCGCAACACTTTCAGTCGGCAAAAAACCAAAAACAAGGGGTTTTATGACCGAGCAGTGTTGAACGGTGGTTTTTAGCCAGGGATAGGTGTTGTTCTCCTTCCCCAAAAAAAAGAACAAGTGCGCTTTTTGGCAGGGTGTTCGTGGTCTGCAGTGGGTGGGTGCTGGGGGGCTACCCGGATTCGTTCGTGGGGAAGGAAAGCCTGTATACGCCAACCTCCGAAGGCGTACGGCGAGGGCTCGGGCCAGGCGGGGGCACCCTGTCGTTGTGGGAGTGGGATGAGCCCCCGTGTCGGTGGCTCAGGAATCCCCACCCTTCCCCCGCGAAGGGGAAGGTCGTGGCAGGATGTTGTTCGGTTCTACCCTCCTCAGCACGACGACCAACTGCCGGCTTGTGCCAGGGTTCCGGCGTGCTCACAGATCGGCCCCCGCACAGTACCCTTTGGGGATGTCATGGCATTGCCCCCGGACCCCAATTAGGGTCAAAAAAGTACCCCCTCCCCACTCTCAGGGGGCTGTATCCCGGGAGGTGCAGGCCATGTTGAGGTTGGGGGTCATTGAAAATGCGAGTTCTCCGTACTATCCCCTCCCCTGGGAAGAAAAAGGATGGCAAAATGAGGTTTTGGTCGATTTTCGTCGGCTGAATGGGTTTTCCCCGGTTTGTGCTGAACCTATGCGGATGTCGACCAAAAATTTTGCTGCTGAGGCGGGCCCCCTTTTTTAAATTTGATCTGCAAAGGGGTACTGGGTTTTCCCTGCGCGAGGGACAAACCAAAACGGCATTCCGACGCCTGAAGGACAGTTCCGGGGACGTGATGCCTTTTGGCCCCAAAAAGCTGGGCAATTTTCAGTCGCGCATGCGACAATTGCTTCTCCCTTCGTACGCCAGATTGAAACAATTTTTATGGCCCACCTGCTACTCAGTCAGTGATTTGGGGCTCGCACGTTTCGCTCCTCCGTCGTCTGTTTCTTGCTGGCGGGTTTAATGTGGCTCGTCCCTTCAAATGTCGCTTGGTCAGGAGAGTTTCCTTTTGGGGGTATTTGCGGGGGGGTTTTATTGTCCCGAGGAGACAAGGTGACCAAGTTTCAGGTGCCCAACCTCCTGGTCAAAAGGGAATTGGGTCTTCCCTTTGGGCTGGGGATACTACCGCAAGTTTCTGACTTTGAAAGGTTGCCCTTTCCCCTCACTGACCTGACGAAAAAGGGGGAAGAAGCCAGAACTTGTTTGGGTGAGGTTGCCAACAGGCTTTTGAGCCCTTGAAGACGGCCCCACTACTGCCCGTCTTGGCTCTCCCCCTTCCTAGTCTCCTTTTTTCCTGGGCTGAGCTTCTGCGGTGGGGGGGTTTGGGGTTTTTGTTGCTACAAAGATAGGGGGGGGACCCAACCCCTTGTTTTTGCGAGCAAAAAAAAACATGACGCGAGATAGTACCCCACATTGAACAGGTGTTTAGCGTCGTGTGGGGCATCAGGAAGTTTTACCCCCCTTGTCGGCCGTGGTTTTTTGCGGAGAGCGTCTCATCCTCTCCGTCCTGGACGGACCCCAGTCAGTCGTGACTCATGGGTTGGGCAGTGGAGCTGCAGGTCGCGTTCAAATTTCCGTCATATCAAGGGTTCCCGTAATAGGATGTGACTACTTAGCGAGCTCCGTAGTCAGCACTTTGGAAAATCGGCAGAGGGAAACTTCCCCCCAACCGGGTTATATCCCCTTTTGGTCACTGTATTGGGGGGAGTGACGTTTCACTTCAGGATGTTAAAGGTAGTGAATCACCCGTGGTTGGATTTTTATTTCATGGTTTGGGGGTTCGTTAGTTGTTTATAAATGTGATTAGATTTTTCGGGGTGTTCTATCGTGGAAAAGTTTGTATTTGGGTTTATTTCTTGCGATACGGGTTGGGTTCGGTCCATTTTTGTGAATTTGCCCATGCGCAAAGGTTTAAAGGGCACTGATCTGAGAAACAAAGCTTTTGAAGGGGGTTTGTCAGGTTTGTCACGAGGCCCAGACGTTTTGAACCCCTTGGGGGGGGATTATTCATTGTTTATTGTCGTTGCTTTGCGTGTATCCCTCCCTTTAAAAATTTGGCTTGTGGTGCGGGGTTTCACCTTTGGGGTTTTTGTTCAGCTCAACTTCGGTTTTTCTTTCTTCTCTCTCTCTCTTATTCCAGCCCGTGTTTTTATCCTGTAGGTTCAGGGTGGTGGAACCTTTCTCTCGAAATTGCTGTTATCGGGCCCCTTGCCGTCTTTTTACCTGTCGCACGTGCTTTTTTCTTTTAGTTTGAAAAATGCCCTCTGTGACGCAGATGGGTGTTGGCCCCATCGCTGGGGAGGGGTTTTTGCTTTTCACTCGGGGCGGAAAAAAGTCTCTGGGGGCGCCCGCCCCGGGCTTGGTTTTTTCACATATCATGAGGGTTCAGTCGGTATCTTCAAATTTCCCACAGTCGGCCTTAGGGAGGGACATCATTTTTCTTTTTCCGCCCGTGCCTTGTCCTCTGACTGGAAGGGGCAGAGAGAGCGTTTTACCCCCCTTTTGGGTCCCCAAGGGGGAGGGTAAGCATCAGTTTCGTGGTTTGTTTTTTTTGGTTTTTTGTTTTAGCCGGTTTTGTTTCTCTTTTGCGCAATTTTTTTTGTTTTCGAAAATTGTAAGAGAAATATTTTGTGAGGGCCTTTTCTCGGTTAATTCACTTTAACCTGGCTTCTAAATTTTTTCCAAATTCTTTTTCCGTTTATGATCGGGTGAGCGGTAGTTTGGGGGGGGTGGGGGAGACCCGGGGTTCAGGGGTTTGGAAATTGTTGGCCTGCTGTCCCCCCCCGTCACATTCGCCGGATTTTTCCTTCGGCCACCCTCTGTTTTTGGGGTGCAAGGGAACGGTTTTTAGTTCGGAGCGGGTCGCATGATTTTTCGTTTGGATGCGTGGTTTGGGGATTGTGTTTTTTTGAAATGTGGCTTATTAAATTGACAATTATGCCCTTAATTTTTTTGCAAAGTGGGGGAGGTTAAAGCGAGGCGCTGTTTTGGTTTTTTTCCTAAGAAAAGGGAAAATGTTAAAGTGAGTGAGGAAGGGTGAAGTAATTTATTTGTTTTATAAACCCGTTGATTTAAAAGCAGTCTTTTACCCGCTGTGTGAGAAGCCCCAGTGAACATTCCCGATTCGATGGGTTTCTGTGTTATGCTAGGTTGTGTTGAGCTGGGATTATTGGGGCATTTTGTGCTTCCCTCGCCCACATGCGAGGGGGTGTTAAGTTTGCAGCATGGGTCAGACTGTACTGCGGCGGGGTTCCAGTACCCTTCCCCCCTTCCCTTTTCCCCCCTTTTTTCCCCCCCCTTCCCCCCCCCCTTCCCTAGGAGTTCTGGGGGGGGACGGGGGTCCCGCCTTACCCCCGGGGGTTCCCGGGTTTCCCCTTTTTCTGGGCACCGGAGGGTCCCTGCGTTAGGCCACCCCCCCCGGGGGGGAGGGGCCCCTCCCCCCCCGGGGGCGCACGGAGAGGAGGGGGTTTGCCCCGGGGGCCCCCCCGCGGGCCCGACGGAGGGCCCCCCCCCCCCCCCCCCCCCCCCCCCCCCCCCCCCCCCCCCCCCCCCCCCCCCCCGGGGGCCCTTTATGCCAGGCTTTGGGAGGGGGGGTTGGGGCAAATTTGGGGAAAGGGGGTTCGGAAAAAGGTTTTATAAAGGTTAGGCCCCCCCCCCCCCCCCCCCCCCCCCCCCCCCCCCCCCCCGGGGGGGGAAGGTTTTTGCTTTTTGTGTGTTTTGGCTTGGGGGTTTGAGGGGCCCCTTGGAAAAATTTTTTGTCAGGGTGTGTTATGTTAGGACGGTGTGGGGTTTAAAATTTGGGGTGGTTTTGGAAAAGTTTTTTTTTTGTGTTTGGGTTTTTTGGGCGGGGGGGTTTTTGGGGTGATTTTTTATATCTGCATTTTTGGGGGGGATCTAAGGGGTTTTGGGGCGGGAATCAAATTTTCTTTTTTTAAATTTTTTTTTTGTCTGGAAAATTTTCAATTTTTTGGGTCTTTTTTTTTTTTTTTTGGGGACAATGCTTTTTTTAAAAAAAAAATTTCCCCAAAATTTTTTTTTTAAATGGGGAAAAAATTTTTTTATTTTTTTGTTGGGGTTTTCTTTTTAAAAAAAAAAAAAAAATGGGGCGGTTTTTGGTTTTTTTTTTTCCCAAATTTCCCCCCCCCCTTTTTTGGGGGTTTTTAAACCCAAAAAAAAAAAAAAAAAATTTTACCCCGATTTTGGGCCCGCGTCTTACTGCCCTTTGTGTGTGGGGTGGGGCTGTGAGCGACTCCTTAAAAAACCGACCCGGTTCGGAGCACCTAGTGCACGGGGTGCTCCCAGTAGACTGACGGAGCGGGGTGTGGGCATCCAGGTTGGGAAGGATGGTCTGGAAATGTTTCTTTATAATTGTGTATATGTCATATGTGCTGGAATGCTGTAATTATGATTGTGTACGTCGTATGGTGAAATGTTTATTTATAATCGTGCATGTTGTGTGTGTTGGAGTGCTTGATTGTGATTGTGCATGTTGTGTGCGTTGGAATGCTTGATTGTGATTGTGCATGTTGTGTGTGTTGGAATGCTTATTTATGACTGTGTGTGCTGGTGTGAATAAATGGGGTGTTGTATCGTAATCTTTCTCGTGTGGGCTCTTGCGAGGCGTGCGAGGTCAGCCATTCCCTTCACTCCCATCTAGACCGATCCTGTCAGGGCAGACCTCCAGGGGTCGGTCGTGACAACTGCATTCATTGGCGTTTAAATAGGTCAGAATACAAGAGCATGTTTCCAGCTTTTCTTCAGTCTTTTTTTTTTTTTTTAGTACGATGTGTTTTAAATCAATTAGAATCGAAGTTTTTATGAGGCTTCTTACAAGTGTTGTCTTTCCAACATCATTGCTTTAAAAAAATACCGAAAAAAACAACGCATTAACGATGCGCTAGAAAGGCAGTTCTCTCCTGCGTTCATTGGTGTATCAAGCTAAGCGATTGGTTGAGTACTCGAAAGCGCAAGCCAATCAAAGCGAAGGTATCAAATGCAAACCTTCACTCCCTGTCCACGATTTCAACAATGGCGGATCGAAGCCAAGGTCTGACAATGACCGAGTTGAATGCGCTAATCGTTTTTGAATTGCAAGACGCACTTGGTAAGATAACGCATATAATAACAAACCAGAACATTAATGAAACGATTTGATTGTCGTATTTCGCTTAATACCGTGCCAGTGCTGAGTTATTTTGTTCGTAATTCAGCTAGTGTTAGTCAAGATTAAACAGGTCGGAAACGGCCAACACATTGCGCCGTTCGAAGCGATCGTATTTTGCAGAAGACAAACTGATGAAAAAAGATATCAGTAATGGGCTTTACTTATGTCGATTCCCGTATTTCTGAACGGGTTACTGATTCCATTACACGATTACACAGAAAATCGTAGTTAAAAGCATAATAAAAATTCATGAACAGTAAACACGATATGGTGAGTTACAGAGAAGCTAAGAATAGATGAGGGTGTGATGCTTCTGAAATCGGAAAAATCCGCACATAAGCCGCATCGTTGTTTAAGCCGCAGGGTTTAAAGCTGGGGAAAAAAGTCGCGGCTTATAGTCCGAACTTTACGGTATGTACTTATCAGCCTGTATCCATGTCAGGGGTAACCATACATTCAACTCCACATGGGTCATTTGAGAAGGCTTGAATGTTAAGATGTGATGTTTAGTGGCAACTGACACTCTGAAAGTGGCTAAGATAAGAGTACTTAGATTCATGCTAACAAATTTTTTTCAGTTTGTCTGGAGTGTGACATGACAGACAGTTGTATGCTTGGTATTTAACAAACTTGTGGACATGGTAGCAGCAAAATGCTGCTGAACTGTTAACACCACCTTGGAAAACAGTGTTGACTGTACAGTCGTGTTTGCAATCCTATCAAACTTCAATGGCGGTGTGCAAAATACCAAGTTGGGAATAAGCTTCCATGCAACAGGTCAATTTTGGATTTTGGAATGCAGAAAAATTACCACAATGGTCAATCATAAACATCCAAAACACAACAAAGACATGCACGTCAAATTACATCCACTACTAGGTTTTTATGCAAAATTGGCTGCTAAACGGACAAACAGGATTTTATTTTGCAATCATTTAAACAGTGTCCCTGTTTCATATGCTCTTCTAGTGCTCTTATGAATTAATCCCGAGTTACATTCATACTATGTGCAAAACAAAATCTTGTTTCTTCGAAGTTCAACCTTTGTTTTTCTATCAGTCTCTTTTATTGATATCTTCCAATATGTGTGTCAAATTATGCAATAAGCCGAAATTTGTCAGCTTTCTGACAGTCACAGTTTCTCCATTCATCTGCAAATGACTGGTAGTGGACACTGACTTGTACCCTTTCAAACAGAAGAAAACGGCGGATACTGTCAGAGCTTATTCTGTGGATCAATCTACCTCAATCCTGTCAACACTGCACAAACTTTAAAGCTGGGAGTGCCACAAACATTCACACTGGTACAGAATCAGACAAACACAATCTACACTGTAAATCCGACACCTTTCGCTAACATTTTTATGATGAAAATATATGACATTTCTCATCTCAGTACTTGTGTGTGTGTGTGTGTGTGTGTGTGTGTGTGTGTGTGTGTGTGTGTGGTGTGTGTAGTTGTTGCATTGTGCTGGTGGTATGATGATGTGACACTGCATACACGTGTGTGAGCATACTATGTACCTGTGCATGCGTGCGGATGAATGTGCATAAGGTGTGTGTGTGTGTGTGTGTGTTTGTGTGTGCATGTGCGTGAGTGCGCACATGCATGAAAGCCAACACCAAGAGCACTGAATCAGTACAGTAACCACTTACATCAACAACAACGAGAAAATGACAAGGACGCACTACGACCACAGCCACAGTGCCTGAAACGTCCACACTGCACTGACCTTCCTCCACGTCTCCCAGTGACTTCTGCAGCAGCCTCAGTCGGTTCTCCGTGCGCTCTCTTTCATCATCCAGGTCCTTCATCTGTGTGGTCAGACTGCGCACACTGGCCAGGGCGTCGTCCGTGTCACACACCATACAACACCTCTAAAACCTGCAATGCCAGATACTTGGCAAAAAAAGAATTAATCGCTCATAACTCGGCCTCTAAAACCTACAATGCTCAGTACTCTTTCTTTAAAACCTACAATGCTCAGTACTCTTCCTTTAAAACCTACAATGCTCAGTACACTTCCTTTAAAACCTACAATGCTCAGTACTCTTCCATTAAAACCTACAATGCTCAGTACTCTTCCTTTAAAACCTACAATGCTCAGTACTCTTCCCTCAAAACCTACAATGCTCAGTACTCTTCCTTCAAAACCTACAATGCTCAGTACTCTTCCTTTAAAACCTACAATGCTCAGTACTCTTCCTTCAAAACCTACAATGCTCAGTACTCTTCCATTAAAACCTACAATGCTCAGTACTCTTCCATTAAAACCTACAATGCTCAGTACTCTTCCATTAAAACCTACAATGCTCAGTACTCTTCCTTCAAAACCTACAATGCTCAGTACTCTTCCTTCAAAACCTACAATGCTCAGTACTCTTCCTTTAAAACCTACAATGACTGTACAATTCCTTAAAAACCTACAATGCTCAGTGCTCTTCCTTTAAAACCTACAATGACTGTACAATTCCTTAAAAACCTACAATGCTCAGTACTCTTTCTTTAAAACAGGGCTTAAAACAGGAGGAGGAAAAAACCACTGAGCTAGGGGGGTCCGGGGGCACGCTCCCCCGTGAAAATTTTTTATTTTAACCGAGTGTAAATCTATGCCATTTCGCGCTTTCTGGACATAATTTCAAGAGTTATTTAGTGCATAAAAACTGCTGTAAACACATAATTATTACAGGAAGATATATTTGGGACAAGGGGAGAAGGGGTTAAACACAATTAAATTAACACTCCCCCTTTAACTTGAGTGTTTTACAGGTGTTCACCAACTATAGTCTTGGATGAAATCTCACTTCTGGGGTTGCTCAATAAGTTTCACTTTTCAGGTTTAAATGATCCCACAATATCAGTTTGAAGTTGGTGCACACAAAGTCAGTAACTGCATCAAACACTTTAAAGTTCAGTCTCATATATAACAGAGATCAACTTGTGGAATCAGCACATTTTGAAAGTCACAATATCCAAATTTTGATAAATGAGAAACTTGTGGAATCAGCACAACACACACACACACACACACACACACACGCACACACAACACACACACCACAGCTTGTCATTTGGGTGTTTTGGGTGGTGGAGGCATTAAAGAAACATAGCAAGGAACTCTGTTTCTTCTTGCTGCTTGCATTGTCTGCACTGTCTTTGCCATCCACCTTCTTGCTTACTTGAATTTCAACCCTATCTTTGTCTGCTGTTTCCTTGCTTTCCTCCTGTCTGGCTTTCACACTCTACAATTTTTATTTCATTCTCATCCACCTTCTTGCTGACAACTTGACTTTGATTAGTTTGAACCCTCTCTTTTCCTTGCTGCCTCCCGCCTGGCTTGCACTCTCCACATTTTCTATATCACCCTCTTTTTTCCCCACAGGATTGCAATGTTCTATCCTGGCACGTTTTACTGCTGCTAAAGTGTCTTCAGTGACCTTTCTTGTAGTTCCACTCAGCGCCTTGACGTTTGACACGTGCTTCGCTGAACGAATGTGATCCTCAAGAGCTTTATTCCCGCGACCACCATAACACTTCCCTTAAGCACAGTTTTGCACCAAGCTAAACCTGGTGCAATAACTTTGAGAAGAAAATCTCCAATGACTTCTTCGTCAACTTTCTGAAGCGTCCACTCCCTTTTCCACTTGTTTTTTAATTGCAGATTCGTCAAAAGATCGACCCGCATGAACAATGTCTGCGCGCTCTGCCATTTTGTTTTTTTCCGGAAGTCCGACTGGAAACTTCTTCCAAGAATAATCAGGGGCCATAACTTGCGCGCAGTTGCTATGAACGCTTGCAAGCCGATCACGGATACCTTGCTCCTGTCGTTTTTTTTTTTTTTTTTTTTTTTTTTTTTTTTTTTTTACAAACCTAAATCGCGGAATTCCGCCCAGACGCGGAACTTTTAAGCCCTGTTAAAACCTACAATGACTACGATTTCTTAAAACCTACAATGCTCGGTGCTCTTCCTTCAAGCCCATATATTGCTCAGTACTCACATTCAAAAACCTACAATCCAGAGTGCTCTTCCTTTAAACCCAATGATGCTCAGTATTTATTCTTTAAAAACTACAATGCTCAGTACTCATCCTCTAAAAAAACCTACAACGCTCAGTACTCTTTCTTTAAAACCTTAAACGCTCAGTTAGTTTCAAAGTGAGGTGACAGTAGATGGAAATTGAAACAAATTTTCAAAGGAATTAAGTAAACCTGCCATTCACATGTACAAACAAATTACAACACAAAACTTGACACCTTTCAGCCTCTTAGGTCTTCTTCAAGCACGATAAACAACACTTCAGGAAAAAAAAAAAAAAAAAAAAAAAAAAAACAACAACAACAACACTTCAGGACAATGAAAACAAAGAACGAGCAATAGCATATTTTCTCAAATTCAGCGCAAGATGGAAGTTCCTTCTGAAACTGGCACAAGATGGGCACTCAACGCCCATCTTGCGTTAAATGTGAGAAGATAAGCTACTGCTCGTTCTTCATTTTCATTGTCCTGAATGTTGTTAAACTTATAGAAGAAGACATAGGTCAAAATATTTTGTGTTTTGTGTTGTAATTTGTTTGTCCATGTTAACTGGCAGATTTGCTTTCAATTCCTTTTAAATGTCTAAACTGCTCAGTAAACCTTTAAAAGCTGCAACGCTCAGTACTCACCCTCTCACGCTCAGCGTTGGCCAGCTGAGTCATGAAGGACCGGAGAGCGGCACGCACGGCCTCGGATCGACATCCAGACCCTCGGCACGGCCAGGAGACATGCTGCGACGCAATGGGGACTTTGTACGTAGAGGGCTGCCAGCACGTGTTGGGGAACCCCAACGAGGGATGGGGCTGCCACCCTCTTCTGTTGTTGTGGCATAGGTGTTATCAAAACCTGAAATCATAATAGAAATGGATTGGACATTCTGTGTGTGTGTGTGTGTGTGGGGGGGGGGGGGGGGGGGTGTGCTTGTGTATGTATGTGTGTGTGTGTGTGTGTGTGGTGTGTGTGTGGTGTGTGTGTGCGTGTGTATGAATGTGAGTGTGTGTGTGTATCTTTGTGTGTGTGTGTGTGTGTGTGTGTGCACGCGCACGTCTGTGTGCGCATGTGTGTGTATGCTTGAATACATGTACTCCGATAATTTCCAGCTCTATCCAGATTCAATCAATTTTAACCGCTGTCTGGGAGTCGGAGAAAGCAAAAAAAAAAAAAAAAGGTTATGAAATACCAACGCAAGTTCTTTGCTTTCTTTTGCCTTTCAGACTTATAGCAGATTCCCAACCTACACTCCCGCACTGCGGTGGAGAAAAGACAACCAACTGATTCACACTAGGCACTTCACTGGGGGAATTCCACAGAGAGAGAAAGAGAGAGACAGAGAGAGAGAGAGAGAGAGAGAGACGGGAAACACACACACACACACAGAGAATCATTTATCTTATGCTGACAGCAGACACCAATTTCTACCTTTAGAGGGGGAGGTGGGGCGCGAGCGGCGAGGGCTGGGCTGCGACTCCGGCCCGAGGCATCTCCTGACGGAAGCCGATGGTGCGTCGAAGGCTGGACACGACTGCTGCTCAGCTGAACTCCACATCCTTCCTGCACCCTCACCGAGCCAAGCGTCCCAGGCGTTACACGGCCCCCGCCCCGCCAGTTTCAAACGAAGCTCGCCGATGTCGCTGTTGGGGGCCC
>JAFLJL010001510.1:0-35000 GCA_018398815.1 Conus ventricosus | reverse complement strand
TCATTCATAGGATTTCACCTTTTATTGACAGAGTGGAAGGCGGTACAACATCATTCTGCCATGGTAGTTGTTAACACTCCTACATTTGCTGTGTTCACAACCTTTGACTGTCCCTGTACGTTCATTGGGTTACAAAATCATCACTGATATTATCTGTCATGTTGACATCATGTTCTGACATAGGACATGTCCATTCAACTGACTGGTTGATGGCAATCATTGGTACGGTCAACATACTTCTTCAACATGTGCACTGAATTCCTTCTCAGTATTTGCCATTGGATCTTATAAATAACGCAGAAAGTTTTTTCGCCACACCTGGGAAAAAGGACCCTTCCACATAACACGAAGGCTTGTTAAGTTCATCAGTGGGTGTGTAAGGACTTTAATCCTACACTGAAGGAAACGTGCCTTTACTTTTCTGTCTGCAAAGACCTTGTACACATCTGTTTTTTTCTATCAGCTGATGTTGAGCAAGTCACATGAATCCTTCAAACTCGATTATGCAGTTCATAATACGTGATTGAGTAAAACAGTTTTACTTGTCAGGTATGTCCGTCTTTTTCGTCCAATTGTGTCATCAGTAGATCCAAAGGACCCTTGTGTGAGTGTCCGAAAAGAAAGCTCGAATGGTGAGAATCCCAGGCGTTTCGTTCGGCATTTCCTGTCTTCGAAATGCAAAGCCGGTATGGACCGCGATCCCCATTCATGGGGTTCTTGCCTTGCAACCTTTCTAACATGACTTTTACGTTCCATTGAAAACGTTCAACATGCCTCATTCGATTGGGGATGTTATGGCCCGTGTTGAAATGGAAGAGATTGACAACAGTCTGTAAATTTCTCTCATGAGATCGGAAATGAATTGCGTTCCACAACGAGAGAATTTCGTCTGGAAGACCCACATATGGAAAAAAACGCAAGTAAGGCTTCAGCAACAAACACTGTTATCAATTTTCTTCAGTGGAAATCGCTTCTGGATACCTTGTCGCTGTATCAACCAAGTTAAGATATAGCGATATCCGGAAGAAGACGTGGTAAAGGCCCACAAGATCAATAGCCACCTTCCGAATGTGACGGAAATGAGAGGCATTTTGTGCAGGGTGCACTGGACGCGACTTTCTGAGATGTCTTTTGGCAATGTCACATGAACGGCAGTATTCTGTAATTCTTTGTGGACACCTGGCAATAAAAAGGAATCCGAATCTCTTTAATGTTCTTTTGATTTCACAGTGACCAGCGAACAATGCATCATGAGCCGTGTGTAGTACTGTCTCTCTAAGTGGGATTGGAATCGACAACTTGTTAGTTGTCCTGTCCACGGTACACACCTGTAGAGGGAATGTCAGCAGTTCCAGTATGCTAGTGGTTTGTCCGTTGGTATGTCAGTGGTCAGTCTGTTTAGCAGCAGAGAAAGGTATTGTCGTCACCGTTCGTCTTTTCCCTGCATTCTTTTAGGATCATCTGGGGTTATCGGAGTTCATCCAGTTTTGAGACTTTTAGCGGTTTTGTAGCCCTTTCCCTGCTCTATGATGTCTGACTGGTACTCACAAGACAAGGAACGAACGTTTCCTCCAGGCCCACCCATGTACTGGTAGCCGCCACTGGCAAAATGCCAAGATCAAGTCGCGACTGGGTTATCGATAACACAAGCGGTGAGAATTCCGGAAGTAGTACGGTGTTAACGACCCGAAATTTTCGCAAGCGGAAACGTTTCAATCTTGCCTCCAAACGACCTAAACTTTTGGACAGTGTCCGAGTTTACTGGTTTGAAGCACGAAGATTTTCTTTACACCAGCGGTGGTCGCACCAGTGTCTCGCAAAACCGAAGCCTGCAATCCGTTGATGGCCTCCGTTTTTCTAACACTGTCCATCAAACCGCATTGATGTTGTGCCAAAAACAAGGCCCTTCCTTCACAACCTGTGGAGACTAATGCGGATTTTGTATCATTTGGTTGGAAGGGGCAATTCTTTTTCAAATGGAACTTGCAATAATAAAAGAAAATCGCATTGTCTGATCGGCAGCTCTGACTGATTTTGTGAACTTCGTTCTGGTCCACGAACTGGCCAAAAGGTCTAAGCAGTGGTTGTCCACGATCGGAACGTTTGCTGAGGAAAAAACGGGTTTTTCCGGCGGTGGGTACTGGTACTGACGAAAGTCACTCGAACCGCGGAAAGTCCCTGTCGTTCCTAGGCTAGGTATATCCTTGAGACTCAGAAATGACCCACGATTTCCCTTTCCTGGAACGTCCCTGTCCGAGGGGATAGTACATTGACGCATGATGGACTCAAAGATGGAAAATTATCCTTTCCTAGCACCGGCCTTATCTGGGTGAGCGATACAATACTGATCAGCCATCTGACATTTCCTCAACGCTTTTCAAATTGCCTTTCTTTAAGGAAAGTGGCCAGGGCTTGCTCACGCTCAGGAAATGTTAGTCTCTAAGAAGGAGATCTCGCAACAGTGATTGAAATGTTTTGTTCGTTTTTGATAAATCGGTCCATCCGATCAAACATGACTCATCGGATTAGAAACGACGGAAATAACTTCTCCTTTGTCAGGGCGCACAGAACGGAAAAGTTCGCGTAAACGATCGCAGAAATGAAAAATTTCTTGAGTTCTCTTTCAACTGATTCCCAAGTTAAATTTTGTTTCGCCGCGATGTGTGTGGGTACAGTGCCAAAGCGCTACCCTTAAACAACGGACGCAATATACATTGTCCACTTTACCTTTGGCCAACAACAAGACGGTTGCGTGACTTTCAAAACGGAAAAGAAAACTATCGATGTCATCCGTTTTTTCCTCGAAGGCGGTACCTTTGAAATATATGCTGATTTTGATTGAGGCGCGCATTGCGGAAACCGACTGGTGGAGCTGAGTGGAGGTTCTCTCGATGACTCGTATTTCTTCTAATTTCAGCATCGGTCATCTAAATTCTAACTGCCTCAACTTAAATTGACGTTCTTTATCTTCGCTTCCCTCTGTAGTCTTTTATTCTTCAATTTCAGCTTCCCTCTGCGTCTTTTTATCTTCAAAACTCTAGTTTCCTTTCTTCACTTCTGTTTCCTTTGAATTTTTTCTTTCTAGTTTCTTTGATTTTCTTCTCTCTCTGTTTCCTTTGACTTTTCTTCTTTCTCTAGTTTACTTTGATTTTTTTCTCTCTCTCTCTTAGCCTGTCTGCCCTATCTATGCATTGTTGCACTAGTTAGTAAGTTTTTTCTCCATCAAACCAAGCGTTCCGCTTGTTTGAACATATTTATCAAAATCATCCATAATGAACCGTCAACAGATCATAAACACAAACAATTTCTAAGTATGAATAAAAATAAGGCGTTATATGATGTTAGATGTTTTAACAAAACGTAATTATTAATATATACAAAATAACAGAATTTCATTTCGGTTATAAAACAGAACACGGCTTACTAAACAGGTGATATGAAACACAAGGAATGTATTTTTCCAGAAGTATTTTGTTTCGAAAACAGTTCAATTTGTAATTTAAAAAAATGGACGTTCAATGCTAATTCTGTTTTTTCCTAAGAAAGGAAAAAAACACAATAAAGTTTTCTGAAAATAAATTCTTTATAAAGTTTTAGTTCTTACTGTTTCTTGTTGTCAGTCTTTTTTCTTACTTATTTCAAATGAATTTACAAACACAAATGTATCGCCTTATACGATAATGAATATAAATTTACAAAACAAATGGAAGCACAAACAATTAAAAAGAGGGGAAGAAAACACAAAATAGCGGAAATCTATTAAAAGTTGAAAATGTAGAAAGAACAACTAGTAGGACTTATTGAGGAGAAGGTTTAAGAGGCTTTGAAAAAGGGGGGTGAAAAGGGAAATGTAAAGGATAACAGGATCAGGAAACAGTGAGAAGAAATCCAAGCACAGCAAATGGAAGCCTCAGACAGCACCCTAGTGGTCACTGTCTCCCGTGAAACTGGAGCCTTTCCCCCAAATCCGCACAATATACACCCCCCCTCCCCCCCCCCCCCCAGTAAATAAATACAAAATGATTAACAATCAATCCCAATTAATGCACATTCACCCAAACGCAAAGAAAGAAATCCACAACACCAAAAAAAAACAAGTGAAAAAATTTATTAGGAGGAGTTTTCACGCACTTGTCAACTCTGTTCCTGTTGAAGGAGACAAGGTCGGTTCAAACTCTGGGAAAAGGGGACTATTTGAAATGAAACGATAGGACAGAGAAAAGAAAAAAATAACAAAATAAACCTAATAAGGGCGATCACGGCTGCTTCCCACTCTTGGAACTAAACGCTCAATGTCGCGAGAAGCGGTGGGGCTCACCGATGGGGAAAAGGACAAAATAGGGACTGACAAACAAAAATAACACTAGCAACACTGAGAGTCAGAATTAAGAGAGAGTCCTCACTCGCACTGAAAATATATTCACTCACCACACAAAACAGAAAAGAAAACAAAATGCGAAATATTATACTTAATAAAAAATTTGTCGAACTTCTTTTTCTTTTTTCCTTCCCTCCAAACCGTGAGGGTACAATCAAAATCTTTTTTTTTCAGGCCCCGAGGCGTACAACACAAATTCTTTCCTCTTTTTTTCCTTCCCTCAACCCTAGAGGGTACAAATTCAAAATCCTTTGTTTTTTCCAGGGGGGAAAAACACGCAGTACGTCGGGGTCACCACTGTCACACTGTCACTTTTGCACACCACGCATTCATGACAGCATTTACTACATTACGCCCACACGCAATCTTTCCTTCAACTCAACCAAAAGGCGCACTACCGAATGTTTTTTCTTCTCCCCCTTCTTCGGGAAAAACACCACTTTACTAAATTCACATCAACAATTTACAACAGATTTTATACATGTATCTTCTTTACCACTGAGAGATAAATTAATCCATTCAACGATTCTATAAAGGTCATGGCCTTCACATTTATTAGCCCAAAATCCAGACCAGGAGAATAAATAACTCATGTAATCATTGATGCATGCTGCATCAGATATATAAGACTCCATACTGTCATGATTCCCTGTCTCTCTCGACATCGTATCGGGGGGGGCCCCCCCCCCCTCCCTTGATTTCTCCGTCACTGGAGAACGAGTTCCGACTCCTCTCCCTCGACTTCTCCTGTCACTGGAGAGAGATGTTGAGTTTCAACTCCTCTCCCTGGAGTCTTAATTGCTGGGTCTGAACTACCGGTGTGTTCCCCACACCATGGCCATCTTTAACCACCTCACGGGGTTGAAAGTGAAGGGCGAAAGGGGAAGGTGAGGCTGAACACGATATGGTTCGTGTAAGTAACTGGCTTCCCAATTTAATTATGACTGCTTTCTTTCTCTTTTCTTTAGGTTTTCCCAGTAGCTTTCCCCAACTATCTAATGGCTCACTGGAAATGACTGGTCAGCAGTTGAGGGACCAGCGTCCTGAGCATGGTTCGTGTCTCTAGGCCATCTGCTGGGCTAAACTGATTCTTCTCCCTCTCCTAGTGAGTGCATTATCAGTGTCCAAAAAACTTGACAGCACCTTACCAGCCCTTATTAAACTATCTCTCTGTGGTCACTTTCACCCAATGACACCCTTCTTTCGTTAATGATTCATTCTCACCATTACTTTGGGGACGCCCGCCGTACACTAGTCCAAGCCCACATAAATATTCTTCCTTTTTAGTATGTGGCATGGGAAATGATTGTATCCCTAAATACATGTTGATGGAGCGTCACATGCCATGGATGAGAGGGCTACGTACATGACACACACACACACACACACAACACACACACACACACACACACACACACACACACAGAGGTACAGACAGACAGACATAGAGACAGATAAGAGGCTCATAGAAGGTGAGAGGAGCGTATTGTTGTTATAGCCCGTCGTGACGCACCGGCATCACTGGGCTATCATTGCGTTGAAGTCAACTCACAGTCATTCATTCACACAACTCTTTGAAATACCGTCATTCTAAAAACCACCGATGTTGTCATGCAAAGCGTTTCATGGAGGGTGGATGGGGGGAGTGAGGGGTTAGGAAGTACAACCTCCCCTTCGCACTAACATATTTTTTCCCATGATTGTTCTTTTTAACATCTTCACTTTTACCACAACACACACACACTCACCACACACACACTACACTCACAGACGTTCAAATATACGACGGGAGTGCTGTGTGTGTGTTGTGTGTGTGTGGTGTGTGTGTGTGTGTAGTGGGCGTGCCGGGCGTGCGTTTGCGGTGCGTGCGTGGTGCGTGCGTAGCGTGCGGTGGCGTGACGTGTCCGTGCGTGCGTGCGCGTGTTTGTGTGTGATCCGTGCGTGTTGTGTGTGTGTGTGTGTGTTCTACCTCTTGATTTTTTATGTTTTCGTCTTGTCTTGTCTTCGCTTTTCTCTTCCTTTATGTGCTTTTCCATGTTGTAAAAACCTTTCACTATCTATAGATTCAGATCCGATGAAAAATGTTTATCTCTTTCAAGGGAAATTTAAGATCGCTTCAGGTGGAACATCTTGAACAAGGTTTCATGGTATTTGCTTTAATATGTTTGTGTCTCACCTACTGCCAAACACTCTAAACGCATTTGCGTCATTGTGAGTGGTACCTGACATGGAATGCACCATGGAGCTATCTTCACTCTTTAAAAGGTACGAATGAGCCTAAATATGTAAGGCCGGTGTACAGCCAGCATAGGATCCGTTTCTTTCTTTGCGCCATCAGAGATTGAAGATGAACTCTTTTAGATTTTGTGTCGGGTTCGGAAAGAGTTTATCTGTCTAGTGTATTCAAATCTCATGCCAGAGGTCTCTGACATAATCATTTAACTTTTGATTTTAAATCTGTTAGGGCATAGAATGTTACACATTTTCCCTGTTGTGGCATTCTTGGCATAATGATCAGCATTTCACTCCTCGATGCCTAACATGACTTGGGAACCCAAGGCCAGAGCATGTTGGGAACCTTTCGCTTTTCAACGTGCCCCCCCCCCCCCCCACCCCCCCCCCCCCCCCCCCCCCCCCCCCCCCCCCCCCCCCCCCCCCCCCCCCCCCCCCCCCCCCCCCCCCCCCTGGGAAAAAGTTTAAAAAACCAGGGTAAAAGTTCGGATGATGGAGTAACTTCCTAACATCCTCCAAGCTGACAGTTGAATGAGAAAGTCTTAAAAATAAACAAGTATGGTTACTCTTGACTCCCGTAAGGAAACCTAACACAGATTAACTTTTATTCAAGGACTCGGCACAGCCTTAAACTTGAATGAAGTTCAGACAAATACATAGTCGAACAAACCTAAGAGTGGGGGAAAAACAAGCGCAGACCATCAAACCCCTCCGTCATCCACAGTAATGACTTGGCAAAGATTTGAACTTGGAGGGGGGGGGGGGGGAGGGGCCGGTTGAAGATGAAGAATATGGGAAACAAATGAAATTAAGAAAAATATATTACAAATATGAAAAAACTTTTCACTAGCGGCATGAAGGGAAACCGTCGTAATCCCTCTCGAAGGCAGATGTACTTGTATTGCCGCCTCCAAGGCTTTCGTTCGCTGGATCGGTCTATCTGGGAGACAGCTTATCGTTCTCTGTACTCGAGGACGTCAATGTGAGCGAGGTAGGTGTGTTTATTGTAAAGCGCTTTAGAGCTTGGTCTGCTGACAGTGGATAGGCTATATAATTACCCAATATAATAATAACCAATAACAATAATAAATAGAGACCACGCCACAGTCCTAATATGTGGTGTTCTCACCACCTAGGGTTCAAAAATGAATCAACAGACCCCCAAGCAGCCAGCGAAGGGTAGTAATTAACAAAACAAACGTGTGGGGAGGAAAAAAAAGGGGGTTGCTGGAAAAAAAACTAAAAACCTAAAAAAACTAAAGTCATACATGCAAACTGTATTATAAAATGTAGGGGGACAATCTTTGTCGATACGCCCTGAGGATCCACCCAAGGATGCAAAGGAGATCAAAAGACAAACACAAAACGGTACCTGAAACAAATACAAATAACCTCGGTTTAATTGAAACGAATTGAACATGAAATGTGGCAGGGAATCAGTAACACAATAAAACCATTAACAAGTAAGGTAAACTCCTTGCTCCCATCACAATAAACAGTAGGTAACTCTTGGTCGCCAGGAGCACAGACACAATCAAGCCGTGTCTCCCCGATGAGTCGATCCAGCGGACGAAAGGCCTAGGAGCACGGCATACAAATAGAATCGGATTCGAAGCGGGATTACGTTGGGTTCCCTATGCAGCTGGAGAAGAGTTTTCATATTTATAATATATTTTCTTAATTTTAATGTTTCCTTGTTTCGTCCCCCACTTTTAGAATTGTTCGTCCTTGTATTTAATTTTGTCTGACTTTATTATTCAGGTGTAAAGGCTGTGCAGTCTTGAATTAAAAATTTACTCTGAGTCAGGTTTCCTTATGGGAGCATGAGTTACCCTACTTGTTTATTGTTTATTGTTTACTGTTCCCTGCCTCCTCATTTCATGTTCAGAAAGTCCTTGTTTGTGGAGTGAGAGATTATCTTCAGTGGTAGAACCAGAGCTGTAAGTTTCAGCAGTGTAAACTGAAGTATCTGATGGAATATGTTCTAACAATATCTTGTGAAGGAGCACAGGGCAATAGGCTGCCAGGATACTCCATCTCCAGACTTGGACCCATCAGTAAGTATTTTTTCTGAAAGGATGGGAAATTGTTCAGATAGAGAAATCTAATATGGATGACATTAAGAGGGAGGAGAGACAGAGAAAGGAATAGGCAGGGAGAGAGAGAGAGAGGAGAAGAGGAGTCTGAGAGAGATGAGAGAGAGAGAGAAGAGAGAGAGAGACACACATACACACACACACACACACACACACACACACACACACACACACACACAATAGGAGTGAGATGAATAAGCGTAGTATAACACCAGAAAGACCATAAAAAAAGGGAGAAAGACATACAAAATGAAAGCTAGGTAACAAAAGAAGAAGCAAAAAATAGAACAAAAAAAGAGTAAAAGAAGAAGAAGAAGAAGATGAAGTGAGAAACGTAAAAACAACAAGATTCCAGATAGTAAACCTCAGCTTTCAAGACCAAACACGAACCTACCTGCCTGCTACCGGCAAAACCAGATTCCCCTTCACTAGCTCAACAATCAAAGCACCACCGCAGCAGCTGCGAAACAGGGGCCTGAACTCCGTACGATTGCTCCTTTCTATTCCCCGATATCATTGCTTGCGTGAGGAATCGGAGCTGGAGCAAGATCAACGGGGATTATTTACATTACAATACAGTCGGAACGACATTTGGATGGATTAGCGATTACCTGTTTTCCGCTTAAAAATCCTATCAAAGTTGCACTGTTTGAAACACCGTTTCAAGCATTTTATGGTCGTTTTTTTGTTGTTGTCTTCTTTTCTTTATTATCATTATTATTACTATGTTATTATTATTATAATTATTTTTATCATTGCGATATTTCTTCTTTTTTTCTTCTTATTTCTTCTTTTTTCTTTCTTTCTTCCCTTTCTATTCTTTTCAATGTTTGTTGGGCAGAAAACTGTAAAAAAAAGGCCTTCAGTAAGACTTAGCTTACTATTTAAGATTCATGATTGATCGGTTCATTGACTTCATTCGTTCGATCCGTTCACTCATTCAGTCATTCGTTCGTTCGTTAAATTCACTACTTCTGCTTCGTTTTTCCTTTCTTTGTTTTACTGTTAGTCGTCGTCGTCTGCTTTTTCTTCTCAGTTCTTTTCTTTCTTTCTTTCTTTCTTTCTTTCTTTTTTCTTTTTCTTTTCTTCTTCGGTCGTCGTCGTTATCGCGTCGTCATTGTCGTCTTAGTTCTTCTTCTTTGATTCTCATTTCGTTTTGTTCTTTTCGCTCTTCTTCTTATTCTTCTCTCTTCTTTTCTTCTTCTTCTCTTCTTCTTCTTCTCCTCCTCCTCTCCTCTTCATCCTCCTCCTCCTCCTCCTCCTTGCTTTCCTATTCTTCTTCTGCATTCTTCTCTAGGTTTCCTCATTAGAAACCGGAGGTTCACCATTTGTGTCATTTCTTGACTGTGAAGGTTTCACATCTAAGGCAGCCACAACAGGCGCGCGCAGTGCGCGCGTTAAGTGCGTGTGTGTGTTGTGTGGTGTCTGTCTGTGTCTGTGTGTGCAGACATTGATGTACACACAACACTTGGATTTTAGGTCTTCTTCGAAACGGACTTGGAAGGAGTTTGAAACGCACAGGATTGTTGATCAAAGGAAAAGAATTTCCAACCAGAATCGCTTTAAAGCGGGTCGGGACATGGAACCAGACCCCAGGGATCGAGAAAGCAGCCGTGTTCTCCCTGATGAGTTCCGATTACCAGCGGACGAAAGGACTTAGGAACAGGCATTACAATAGATGTGCCTTCGAGAGGGATTAGATGTTTCCCTCAGGCTGTAGAGAAGGGTTTCTCATTTTTATAATACATTTCCCCGTTTTCTTCATCTTTTAAGTTTCTGTTTTTTCTAATAAGTTTCAACAATCTTTGCCAAAAGTCAGTACTATACATGATCAGAGAATTGTTATCCTGCACTTGTTTTCTCCACTACATAATTGTTCAACATTATATATATATCTATATTTAAATATATATATATATATATATATATATATAAAAAGATGTTAAAAAAGCACTCAGAACGTTTTAAAAGTGCTCACCATGTAGGGGACGACCATACAAGTTTCAAATAGGATTTTTAAAATGAAGAGATTAAACCTACAGCTTGGTTTTCAAGCTATATAAACGCTCTCCTCAGGGTATACACTTTGGGGCCACGCCTCCGGTGTTTACTTAGCGCCATTAAAAACGCACGGCGTCCGCGAAGAATCAAAATAACTCGACAGAGTAAATCAGTTAAGGGGTATGAAAACTTTATTGTTGAATGACAAAGTCATGAACAGAAAGAAGTGCGCAATGGACAACAATGTGCTGAACATTTGGCGGTCAGTAATCGCAAACACAATGGCGTCAAAAAGCAAAGTCACCAATTCAATCGACCGTGTGTTGGCCAGACACCGATGGGAATGAGCGTTGCGACAAGACATTGTAACACGGACAGCTGAAAGACTGCCGTGGCACGCCGCCCCAACCTGCCCCACGTAACAACAGGAACTGATTCAGGCTGGTTGCAGGACGAGTGGGAATCGGATCCCGCAACACAGGCTCATGATACTGGTGCGATCCATGCGTCGTCGCTGCACGGCTTGTTTCGGCAGACCAGAGGGCGGGCACACCCGGTATGAATGTGATCTTTGCTTTTTGACGCAGTTGTGTTTGCGATTACTGGAACGCAAATGTTCAGCACATGTTTCCATTTGCGCACTCGTTTTCTGTTCATGACTTTGTATTCAAATTAAGTTTTCATACCCCTAACTGATTTACTCTGTCGAGTTATTTTGTTCTTCTGACCGGTGCGTGTTTTAATGGCGGTAAGTATTATATTGTGGTGTGTGGGCTTGTGTGAGTGTTCTGTGCGTGTGCACGTGGCTGCCGGTATTTCCTTTTTGGGGCGGCGTTCAGGGGGGGGACGTGTTACGGACATGTGCTTGTCAAAAGATTTCCATTTATGCCTGCGATTGTTTTCATTTCTACCTTACGAGGTTCAGCCACTTTTCTGTAGTACATAAGTTGCAATTTTAGAACAGTATATGATGTATGGTGTTGCTCTTTTTATAATTTTCCATGATATGTGTAATCTATTTTCTATTTTTCTGTTCCCAAATATGTTTACTTAATTAGTTTGGTTTATATATTTTTCATTTTTGACAAGGGGACTGTTATGGTTTGCATATCTGGTTTTAAAGTGGTTTGCGTGATTCTATGTATGTTTCTTTATCACTGTCTGTTGTTACCGTAGCTTCTGGTACAACAATATTGTTGTAGAGACATTTATTATTCAGACGGGCACTGGTCTTTTTTTTTTTGCTATTTAAAGATATCCTTTACATCACCCTATTTGGTTTGTGTTGATTTTTGGTTTTTTTGGAAGAAGTCAATTATATTTTTAAGGTTGGGCATTACACTGTGAGTATGATGCTTGACGGTATTTTTGTTGAATATTTTAGACTAAGTTACAGTTCTTTTGGGAATGAGGTTTTAGGTTTATGAGAAATTTCTTTTTCCTACGTTACTTTTAGTTCTTCCATCATATGGAGGGTTATACCATATAATTTTTCTTTTCCTGTTTTTCCTGTTGCTGTTCATGTTGTATATCTGGGTTGTATTGTAATTTGTAGTGAGCCCACTTTTTTTTTTCCAGCGCCTCTTGTTATTCAGCTGCCTGCAACTGTTAAACTTCTTTCTCATTGCATGACTGTTTAGATTATCTTTTGTTTTATTCCATTGGTATGGTTTCTAAGGATGGAGGGTGGTGGTTATATTTGATGTCTACCCGTAGACAGGTTTGTTTTGTCATTAGTTCTTTATATGGTTTTTCGTCATGTATGATCTTAAGGTCTTAATTGTTATGATCTAAATAATTTTACTGTTTTGTTGTTGGCTTCTACTGTGATTTTTAGGTTATGGCTTTGAAAAATTTACAAAGTTCTTTTATCTTGTTTTCACATGGTTTTTGTTTATTGTTTAACGTGGCAAGACTGTCATCTCGGTATAAGCCAAACCTGTTTACCAAGTATTTTCTGTTATGAGACAACCATGAAGTCCAACTTAATTCACAAGTTTCAGCTCCATCTAAGATTCCCCATCGTGACATCGAATGTGAATTTCTGATGGTTTTTTTGTTTATCCAAGTTTCACTGTTGCTATGGAGAAGGGTTTTTTCTTGTGTGGAGAAAGATTTCCATCTCAGAATTATGCTTATATTTGTATATTTGTTGGCGAATCTTAGTTGCTTTAGTAAGTAATTCCTCATCAATGGAAGGGTAGGAAGTTAAACTATGTCAAAAGTACCCCCCCCCCCTCTGAACAACCCCATGTCTTTGTCTGTTTGTTTCAATTCTTTAAACCATTGGATAACTTCGTAACTTTTTTTTCCAGAGATTGTATTTCAGACTTATATATCTTGTCCACCGAAGACAGTTCAGCCCCGCCCACTCTCCCGTCCCCATTAATCCCTGCGCATCTGCTGGTTCAAGTTTCAATCATCAACCACTGAGAATGGATGTGAGTGCGCAGATGTGACCACACAATCCAATTAGCATCTTTATGATCCAGAGGTTGCGTCATTTACCTCGAGTGGGGAAAAAAACTCGCGGCACAGAGAGTGTGAGGTGAAAACTACAGATGACTAGTCAAGGAAATAAAGAACAAAAAAAAAAGAAGAGTCGAACTTTACAACCACGAACGCAGGCTCACAAATACTAGTGTAAGAATCAAAAAATCAACACACACAAAAAAGAGGAAAAAAAAGAAACTGAAGTTAGATTGCTGTGGAAGTAAGAAAAACGTTCCGAAGTCCCCCCCAACTTTTAACCACCCCAACCCCTTCCCCATCTAGTCCTCCCCTACCTCCACTTTTCTCAGCCTCCCTCCTCTCCCCCTCCCCCGCCCACCTCCCCCACCCCTTCCCTCACCCGCTCCTTGTCTTTCGGAAGATGAGCTTGTCGGATGGTGACGTTCGGTGTCTCCTGTTCGGCATTGGACGGTCACGCTTGTGCTGCCAGCCGGAGATATCACACGGACTGCACCCCTACTTCCCTTCGCCCCTGTCTTGCCCCCTATCCCCACCCCTCTCCTCCTTGTTTCACCCCTCTATGAAGAGAGATGGAATGATCGCAGGAATTACCGAAGCTGGTGTATTTGTTCGGGATGTGGGAGGAAAAGAGAGGAGACGGATGGGTTTGCGGATGAGTCAGACCAATGGAGAGGATAGTGCTGTGGAAGACAAGCTCGTTTTTCTCACTTATACAGACAGAACGAAACTTTTTTTTAAATACAAGGCCATGTGTGAAGTGGCTTGCATCTACATTTCTCTCCCCCCCCCCCTCCCCCACCCCCCTTTATGTTATTTTTTTTTTGCTTTCATAAACTACAATCCTCACTCGAGACTGGCAGTTTTAAAATCCCTTCTATACTTCTGACCCGCTTCTCAGGTGATATGGACAAAATTTGACGTCCTTCTCACCCATCCAAGAGACTGACACAAGACACATTCTCCTATATTTATCTCCCTGAATGTAGAGAGTGTGGCAAATTCCTAGGTGTAATGAGTCGGCCGGATTATTTCTCGAACTTAGGCAAATTAAGGGTGTTTTGCGGTTGTTGAGAGGCAAGTTCCTTGTGGTTCTTCAAGTTAGTGCGAACTCAGGCATACCAGTGGGGAATACCCCAAGGTCGTCTATTACTGAAGGAGGGACAATTATAGGAAATGTTTCGCATGTCCGAGGCATAGTGGACAAGTATACTGAACAACATTTAAAAACGCACCGTTTTGGATTTTGCCGATTTCCCATTGAGAAAAAAATGTGTATTCGGATTTGGTATATTAAACACAATTTTTAAGGGACACAGATTCACACGCCTCGGTTTCTCACGCGCTTGCACGTTCGTGTGACGCCCACGTGCAACTCGCCAAAACACTTTTTTTGCCATGGGGCCGAGACTGACGTTAGGCTCATCTGTTTCTTTGTCTCAAATGGTGGTTTGAAGTCATGCCGACTGGAAACCTGTTCAGTTGTCATTCGACCAGGGCGAAGTGCGTCCGAACAAAACAATGCCGCGACTGTCTATGCAAGAACGCAGCCGCCGCCATTGGGACTGTTGATGGTCGGGCATGTCATGAAGAGAGACAGCCAGACAACTGGAACTGCAGTCACTCTAACAATTGTAAGGCTATCACACGTTTGCAGCAAACTGGTTCCACCATGATCGCGCTCCGAACGGAGCCAACCTGTGTGTTACCACACCAGCGCAAGATCGATACATTCCGACAGCTTCATCTTCGTTTTTTTTTTTTTTTTTTTTTCCAAAACCCCCATTTTTTTTTTAATCGATTACTTACAGCAGCAGAAAACATGTCGCCAGCGTGGTTGGTTCGCGGGGTCCAGTGTCTGGGACAACCGTCGACGCGTCGATTGCAAGAATCAGGGCTCAATGCAAGACGCCCTCATGTTGGCCCGTCCTCACCCGTGACACCGTCAGCAACGCTGCAGTGGGCGACCCCAACCTGCATCTGCATGGACACGACGTTCAGTGGAGAGCTGTGCTGTTCTATCGACGAAAGTCGCTTCGCCGTTTTCTCATGCTGAGGGAGAATGAGAGTCTGGAGGACGTGTCGGGGAACGCTACGCCATCTGCTGCGTGTTTGTAGCCGAATAGATGGGGAGGGGGCGTCTGATGGTTTGGGGGCATTCAGGCATGACTACGGACACCGCGTACTTTTTTGACAACCATGTGAATGACAAACACGTACCAGCAGGTGCTACAGAACCCGTTCGTTCCCACTGTTTGGCACAGCACCCGGAGCTGCAGTTCCTCCAGCAGATATGCACGACCCCACACCGCAAGAGCCACCGCTTGGTTTTCCAGGTGAACAACATTGCCGTGATTGCCCTGCCATCTCTGTCCCAGTCTGACATGGCTCCAATTGAAACACGTCTGGGATGAGCTGGGGCCGTATTGTGGCCCGTGGAAGACGTCCACAGACTCTCGATCATTTTGAGGCGCGCACTGCACCGAGGAGTGGGATGACTGCACAGGCGTTCTTGCACAACCTTGTCTACTCCATGAGGAGCGGCTGACCAAGCGTGCTCGGAGGCAATTGGCGGACACACTCGGTATTAGAGCTTAGCGGACGGACATGCTCGTGTGGTGCTTATTTTGGACAGTGCCCTAGTGGAAGTCACCTGCTAATTTCAGTTGAATCGGCCTATTCTTGGCAAGAACAGACATTTTGTTTAATGAAAAATGGAATGCGTAATCCAAATATGCTTACTTTAATTAAATAATTCTGTACATACCAACGTTTTTGTCTGGTCTTTGGCAAGCGGTGCGTTTTTAGTTGTTACAGCTTTATAGTTGCCGACCTGCCGGTCCTGGGTAGACGAGTGTCCAGTCCGTCCCACTGGCTGGACTATTCAATGGTTCTCCAGTGGGCCTGAAGGGAAGGCGATCGTGTTCAGGTGACCGTCAGGGAGGGTGACCGTCAGCCTGCAGGCAGAGTACAGCGACATTCAGTGTCCCTTGTTCTGAGGAATGACATGGAAGGCTGCGGCTATTGAGTGGTTTGCGCTTGTTGTCTATAGAGGCTAGTAACTACTTGATGCAGCAGTCATGGCTGGTAGAGTAGTCCAGGTGTTAGTACAATGTAGCTTCACGGAATCGACATGAGTCTGAATAGGAGGTTATGCATTAACTCTTGGTTCCCGAAGTCTTTTATGGGGCGCTAGCAGCCTGGCGTGTGTGTGTATGTGTAGGTGACTAGTGATTCATTGGTGGATAAAATTAACTTGGGGAGTTATTGGTACAAAATCGTGTGATGTGTGTGTGCAGTGATTCCATTGGTTGAGCCAGTTAAACTCGGGTTACTCTTGTTTGAGAATGAATATAAGGTTGCTTGGAAAACCGGAGTGTCGTGACTCACTTAAGGAAAGTGAACTCGGCCCGTTCTTGCCGAGGGTCAAGAAAATACAGCGTGAAGCAGAGGTTAGCTGTCGCCCTCGTTGTCTCCTGGGTGGGGACGCCGTAAGGACAGTGGAGGTGGGCTGTTACGCTCGGAGCCGACGACGTGTGAGGGTTGACGAATTGCCTCCCGTGTGGGGACGGTCGACAGCAAGGACGGTCAGCTGTTGGAGCCTAGACGGGGAGCTGCCAGTCAACGGTGGGGTGTTTGCCAGCCAGAGAAGGACCTGTGGAGAGGGCTGGAAAGGAGCCCTTTCCGTGGAGGAGGGCCGAAGGTACGGTGGAGTACGGCGAGACTCGGCGTGAGGGTGTTGCGACAAGCTAGTTGCCAGTGTCCCCAACTGGGATTTGGCCAATCGGGAGGACACAAACAGTGTGCAGCTTCGCTCGTGGTCGTTACAGAGGAGACGAGAACTGGCGATCAACCAAGGAATGTGGCAAGTTATGGAACGTTTATTTTGCTCTTAAGGTTATAAGTGTGCCAAACAGAATAGTGGAATATAGTCTTTCTGGACTAAGTAAGAATAACTGAAGAACAGGGATGCGATTTATGAAATTGTCTGTTATGTGTTTATATTGTTGTATGATACAAGTAGTTGTGTTGTGTAGTGACGGGGTGGGGGCTCGGAGTCAAAGTTGAATAAAAGTGATTATTTTCTATGAAATGTTATTGGTTTCCCGTTACCCTTTGTGCGGGCCCGATGTGAGTGGACAGAGTGCGTGTGGCATATGGCGAGAGCGCATTTTCGGTTGTGAAAGCGTAATACTTCTGTCTATAACCCCCTGCATCCACTGAATATGAAAATATTATTTTAGTAACGAGGGGGAGGTCGGAGACCGTCACACTAGATCATCGCTTATCTCAGAGATTGACAACGTCAAACTCCTGTTTTTCTCATTCAAGTTGACAGCTGGACAAAATCAAAAGTCTTCTGTCTTTCTCGTCACTTTTTAGTAAGTAACAATAACCAACTTCTGATCAAAATTTCACAAATCAACGATGTCAAACTCCCACTACGTTCACACCAGTTATCACAGCTGACACAAAACAAATTCCTACAATCTTTTCCACCAGTTTGGAGACTTAAAAAGTCAAACTGGTACATCTTTTTTGTGGTTGGCATATTTCATAGTTGGACAAAACATTCTAAAATTCTTCTTCCACCAACAGCCGAGATTAACAAAGTCAGATTCCTACTATCTTCGCTTCATGTGAGATGAATAACACTCAAACACCTGGGCACTCCCTTCGCATTGTTCCTGGAATAACCAAAGTCAAACTCATACTATCCCTTAGCACTGGCTCAAAACTGAGACGTGTCCAATTCACTGTCCTTCTTGCCTTATCTCATAGATGAACAAGGGAATGTACTGCATCCTTTGCACAGTTTCCTGTCCAACAATGCCACTCCTTTACTATCCTCCACCGATCTCAGATATCAACAAACAAAATTCTACTACTCATTCTCACAAATCTCACAGCCGACAAAGTCAGATTCCCGCGTACGGTATCTTCTCACTAGGCTAAGAGACTTAGAGGCGCAGTTCTCTTCTAGTCTCATATTAATCCAGAAACTGAAAAAGTCACAATTTGGATGTTTAATCACGACACAGATCTTTGTATTCTTCCATGCTTTAGAGGAGTGAGAGAGAGAGGATGAGAGGAGAGAGAGACGAGAGAGAGAGGAGAGAGAGAGAGAGGAGCGACAGACACACACTGGACAAACAGAACACACAGTCACTGAGGAGAGGGGTCAAGAACAGAGAGGAGACACACACACACACACACACACAACACACACACACTCAGAGAGAGAGAGAGAGAGAAGAGAGAGAGAGAGAGAGAGAGAGTGAGGACGACCATTGAAGAGATGAGGAGAGAGAGACAGAGAGAGGGAACACTAAAAACAACGGGAGAAAACCACAGACGACAGGGATGAGGATGAGAGACGAGAGGAGAGGTGGAAGAGTTGTCAAAAACAAAGCCAAAAGCAGGAGTAAAAAGCAACAGTAGTTATACAGGGAGTAATCGGTCACAGCTGCCGTGACGAGTGCTTTCACGTGTCGTCTTTATCCGGCGTGTGCCAGCGCACCTACACAATCAGTTCAACCCATTGAAAGGCAATCACTTGACTCAGCGTGTCCTTGTGAAGCTGTGTTTATACCACGGGCACCCCTGGCGGGTATCAGCAGCGGAGCATAAACACCATCAAGGTGCTTTCAAATACATCTTGAGACACCTGCACGGAAGCTCTCCATCACCCCCCCCCCCCCCCCGCGCACTCGCCACACACACACACACACCACACACACCCACACATAGTGGTGTGGGGTTCGGGCAGGGGAGGCCGCGGGCGTCTCGTGTTTGGAGTGTGGCGCTGCGCGCGTGTTGTGTATTGTTGTGTGCCTATTTACAACACGTACGACACATACCCCGCAGTCCAGCTTCAGCAGTTGTCAGAATTTAAGGGCCACAATGACGGACCTCTAGCTCGAGGATTGTAGAGACGACGGGTTCAATGTAGGACGCAGAGTTGACACGTACCGCGTGTCGTGTAGTGTTAATCAAACATGCACGCCACCCTAAGAAACTCCCTCCAGAAGGTCCTTAAAGAGGAGTAAAGAGACGTGAAACAGAGGAGAAGAGAGAACGCAGACGAGAGATGAGGAGAGAGGAGAGAGAGAGAGAGGAGAGGAGAGCGGGGGGGGGGGCGGCGGGAGGAGGGAAGAGAATAGGGGAAAAATGAGAAAGGTATATAGAGATAGATTCAGATACGGTTCATTAACGTCTCATTTACAACAAAGTGCACCCTTGCGCTGACGATACCAGAGATGAACTACACAAAGTCAATTTAAAGAACTGCCCCCCCCCCCCCCCCCCCCCCCCCCCCCCCCCCCCCTGGACCTTTACATGGCTGGTCTGTGGGCACAATGAATGACTCTAGATCCCCAGTCAGTGTATCCCTGATCCATTCACACTTTCAGTCAAATCATACCCAAAAGCACCGCACATGACCCTCTTCGAATGTCTCCTTGGAGACAACACACACACACACCACACCACACCAACTCACAACACACACACTCAACACACACTCACTCACACCACTGGACAGACTGACTGACTGGAAAACCATTTACTGTCAGATTAACATAGATGGTTTTACTGACTCACACACCACACACACACACACACACCACCACACACACACTCACACACACACACACAAAACGCGCGCGCGACGAACGCAAACCACAACCGACACAAGAACCCCTTTCCTCATACTACTCTCTTTTCTCGTCTGTTTTCAATGGATAGTCAAGTTTCATAACATCGGAATGATTTGTTTCATGGAGAGTTCAAGGTTATAGCATCGAAATGATTTGTTTATCGCCCGCCCTCCTAGAGGCCCCCCCCCCGCCCCCCCCCGCTTGCGCGGCCTCGCGCACATACCGCAGTCCAGTTTCAGCAGTTGTCTGATTTAAGGGGCACAATGACTGACTCTAGATCGAGGATTGTGGAGACCGACTGGTTCAATGTGGACGCACAGGGGGCTTGGACACGTACCTCGTGCAGGGTTTAATCAAACATGCAACGCCTCCCTAGAAACGAAAGAAAGGTCCTAAAAGAGGCGTAAAGAGAGTGAAACACAGAGAGAGAGAAGAGGAGAGAGGACGAATGGACGAGAGAGAAGAGAGAGAGAGAGAGATGAGAAGAGAGAGAGAGAGAGGGTTTGGGAGAGGGAGGGAGAGATGAATAGGGGAAATGAGAGAGAGACATGCCAGAGATAGTTCAGTACAGATCACGTTCTGTATTCTGTTAGACCATAGCCCTTTCAGCAGAAAACGGGGTGGTGATATAATAATAGATATAATATTCTGATTATTAATGCTATAGCAAAAATGAAACATAAGCAAAACCACAAAGATTAATTGATACAGTTTTCCAAACCTGGCGAGCATAGATAACTATATTTGCATACCGTTTTACACGTAATTTGGCCTTAATGCCAGTGCTGTACCAGCACAACCAATCAAAACATCCCATGATGAAATAAGAAGAAACCTAGGCTGTAATGAACTGCCGTATCTCTGCAATGCTGCACCAATACAGTTGCAAACTGCTTACAATACAAAGGACAGAGAGTGAGAGAGGACAGACTCGACAGAGAGAGAGAGAGAGAGAGAGAGAGAGAGAGGAGAGGGGATAGAAGAGAAAGACAGACAGACAGAATGGGAACACAGACAGACAGACAGACAGACAGCGAACTCCGGGGTAGGGAGGGGATTGTGGATCGCTGAAACACAGAAGAAACACTAACACTACGTAATTGCACTGCCTGCAGAAGGGGCCCTGTGGTGTATTGGACAAAAACAAGAACATGGTAGAGGAAGAGTGAGAAGGGAGCGTCATGGAGGGGTTGTAAATTAAGAACAGCAGCAAATAAATGGAAATCAAATGTAGCATGAAAGGAAACGAACGAATGTAACATCGATGAAATGTTCTTCGAGTAAGTGCAGAACTCACTATTGCGAGCGCGCAATTTTTTTCTCTCTAAAAATTCTACCCGAGTCAGTTCTTCCAGGAAAAGGCGCGTTGTGTATACAATCTAGACCATAACTCGCGTAGCTTTCCTTGCGCCCAGACTAAGGCTCTTTTGTAATTAACCGCTCGTGCGAATTCGCTAATGTTCCAATCTTCCTGGATATCAATGAACATATTCTCTCCCTTTGTCAGCTAAGACGGTTCATTAGAACAACTATTCTTGAGGGGGCAAAAGGATCATGGAACTGACAAACATGTAATCAACACTTTACTTTATTCAGCTAACAGATAACTGTCTTCAGAGACAGGAGGAAGAACAAGAACAAAACAAAAATGTTAGTCGTATGAATAGAGCTCAACCATGTGCTGACATTTATCCGTGTGAATTATATACCTGAGCGAAGATTTGTACGCACTACGAAAGCAAAGCACTCTGTGAGTCTCAGCTCCAACGAATTGCATTTTTGTATGTGTGTTTGCTTGTTTTATGTGTAGTTTTTGCTTCTTTTCTTCTTTGAGGACTATTACTGGCTCACAATAAGCTGGAACGACGCTGTCGCTTCTGCTGACTGATTATGTCAAGGGGTGTGAACACTATGTCAAAGGGGTGTGAAATTATGTCAAAGGGTGTGAACATTATGTTCAAAGAGGTTTGAACCCCGCTTCAGCGACAAACGGACACACGTCGTTGAAGAGTGAAAAACAGGGTTGGACATTCATCAGACAGACAGACAGACAGAATCAGAGAGAAGGTTGCTTATAGCATAGCCGACGCAAAGGGCCATATCAGAGGGGATACCAGACAAAGACTAAACACACTTAATCACAGAAATCATGCAGGACAAGACCATGTTGCTTTAAGAAAAACAAAAAAACAAAAGCCGATCACGAAAAACAAACAACCAACCAACCCCGCCCCCTCTCCGTTTTCCTATGTCATCGCAGCAAACATTAAGACACACAGAGGGACGAACGGACGGGATTTGTCAAAGTCAGCCCGGATGGCCTGGCAGGATTGGGGAAGTCAAGCGCTTGCATGGGTCAGGTAGCACACTTCGTAGATGCGGGTCGCTGCGTACGTAATGGTGCCTCCCTCCATCCCACCCCAACCCATCACCCCTCTCCCAATCCATCAATCCTTCCCCTTTCTCTTCCTTATGCTCTTCTCTCATGGAGCCTATACAAACCAGTTCAGCCGACGCCCAATTACAACTGACATCTCTCTCATGGAGCCTATTACAACCAATTCAGCCGATCGCCCAACTGACAATGACTATCTATCATGGAAGACCATACATCCAATTCAGCCGATCGCCCAATAAAAATGACATCTCTCTCATGGAGCCTATACAACCTGTTCCAAGCCGATCGCCCAATACAACTGACAGCTCTCTCATGGAGCCTATACACCAGTTCCAGACGATCAGCCCAATACAACTGACATCTCTCTCATTGGAGCCTATACAACCAGTTCAGCGATCGCCCAATAAATTGACATCTCTCTCATGGAGCCTATTACAAACCAGTCCAAGCCGATCGCCCCCTATACAACTGACATCTTCTTCACGGAGCCATACAACCAGTTCCAGCCGATCGCCCAATACAAATGACATCTCTTCATGGAGCCTATACAACCAGTTCCCTGCGATCGCCCATTACAAACTTGGGACATCTCCAGGACACATAGACGATAGACGCCATCCACAGCATTGTTTTCAAAGACTGCGCCTTCTGGTGAGTGGATTTCTCAAGTGCCTTCGCTGTCTGACTCTTGTATTTCCACTTAAAGGGGTTTTTGTTTGTTTGTTTGTTTATCTGTTTGCTTGTTTGTCTTTTAAGTGTAACATAATTTTGCGTGCATGCTTATTCTGCTTTAATGTTCAACACAACCAAGAAACTAGCACGTACATCAGCAAGGCAAACACAACACACACACACCACCACACACACACACACACACACACTCACACACTCACACACACACACACGCCACACACACACACACACACACACCGCCACAAGCGTGCACCCTCCATATTAGCCCTATATTCCCAACGCCAGCTTTCTGGGTCGTCTAATTATGTTTCTTTGTGAACTAGTCATATTGCCTGCTCCAAGGCCTTTCGTCGCTGGAATCAGATTTGGTATCAACTAGAAATATGCATAGTCTACAATTCGTGGTACTCTCACTACCAAGAGTTCAAAAATAAATCCAACAGCACTCCAAAGCAGCCAGTGAAAGGCAGGAAAGTAAAACAAAAAGAATGTGTGTGCAGAAATCCGTACTGGAAAACTAAAATCAGTGGTAAACCGTTGAGCTTCTGTTTGAGGTACATTTAAATATTGCAGGGAGTCAAAAGTGCAACAGTTCAGAGTAGTAAGCCTCTGCTGTTAAAACACACACCCACACACACACACACACACACACACACACACACAACACAACACACCCACACACACACACATCCCCAACATCAGTGGCCAGAAGTCCTGATCCAACTAACTCCTGTGGGAGAAAACCAAACAAAATTTGTGGACATACAGCTGGAGAAAAGAAAATAGGGCTGATATGGTTCCAAACACTATGAAAGTCACCAACCGACCATCACATACAACGCACAAGCATGAAAGCACATGGGGAAGGCAAGTGGCACGACCCTCGACAAATCTGGCGCCGGTTGGCATGCACTCTGATGTGAAAGACGTCGGTTTGAATAATTCCAACTGAAAGACGGTCAGCCCAGAACGAACTGAAGCCGTTGATGAGTGTTGCTGCACCCCCTGTTCCCAGCGCATTAAAGGCTATGAGTCAAGTATGGCCAAGGAAACTGTGAGAATCTGTCTTCTGGGATGGCCTCAGACTCATTACATGAAGACATACAAAATTTATTTATCAGTCGGCTACCGCGTCAACCACTACTTATTCTGAACGAGAGATTAAATATTCGTAATCTTAAACCGTCTCCCCATTTTCATATACCACTATCGGCCATTGCCCTTTTCATTTCTACTTGCCCGCATTTTGTCAGATCCATAACTATACACGGATCCTCAACACCCACAACCATACACCTTCAGTAACACCGAAGCTCTGGGGACAGAACACGTCAACAACTACAGTGCAAGAAATAAAAAAGAGAGAAGGCGATCGGGGGAGACAGGGGGGGGGGTGCGGGGGGGGGGGGGAGTGAGTATCTGTGAGGCCTTTAGTTCATGTACTCTGTTAAACAGCTGGACGTGTAACAAAAACAATACGTCACTTGGAACCCTCAATGTGAAGAAGGGAGAAGGAGAAGAAAAAGAATTAGCGGCCACTCACAGACTACCTGGCACCAGAAACCTTGAATTAGGCATCAGACAGGGATGGGCCAATTCTGGAACTGCTGGGATGTGGAGGTACAGACATGATATTACGTTGGCGGCCTATGTCACGCAGAGAGAGAGGAGAGAGAGTTGAGAGACAGGGACAGACAGACAAAAACAGAGGACAGAGCAGAGACAGACGTACAGAGACAGACAGACAGAAGACAGAGAGGAGACAGAGGCAGGACAGAGACAGAACGACAGAGAAAGGGGGTTGAGGTGTGTGTGTGTGGTCTGTGTGGTGTGTGTTGTGTGTGTGTTGTGTGTGTGGTTGTGTGTGTGTGTGTGTTTGTGTGTTGTGCGTGCGTGCAGTGCGTGCGGCGTACGTACGTGCGTGCGTGCGTGGCGTGCGTGCGTGCGTGCGTGCGTGCGTGCGTGCGTGATGTGTGTGTGTGGCGTGTTGTGTGAGTGTGATGTGCGTGTGCGGTGCAGTGCGTGCGGGGGGGAGGGGGTGTTACAGGCCATAGACGTAAGCCATGAGGACATTGAAATTTCTACATTATTTCCCTATTAGAAAATGTTCGAACAAAAAAAAGTATCATTTCATTCACACCATTTCACTGTATCATTCATACTTTTCAATAATCAATTCGTCACTTCCCAAATTCATTTTCTATACATATTTTTGTCAGTTTCACAGTGGGCTATAAAAAATCCCCGTTTTTATCAGAGTGCAGTGTCAACTTAGATTGACAATCATATTTTTCAAATTCATATGTTACTTTTTAAATATTTCGTTTCATGTATTTCATGTGGCGTCAGTTGATTTAGCCAAACAGAGCTTTGACTGAAACCATATATAGTGTTCAAACAGAAAACGATGCACAGTGTTTTAGTATTTGATGTACTGAAGATAGCAGCAGCAACAGCAGCAGCAGCAGAGCAGAAGCAGCAGCTCAGTAGAAGTAGTCTTACAAGCAGTTGATAGCAGCAGCAGCAGCTGCAGTTCGTAGTAGTAGTTGTAGTTGTTGTTGTTGTTGTAGTAGTAATAGTAGTTGAAGTAACAGTAGGCGTCGTATCCTAAGAATACATGCGTTCATAGTCACGCGATTTCTCAAACTTGTGCCTACCAACTTTTCCAGGTGTCCAACTCAAAAAAGTGGGCATTTCTGCCGCCCATTTTAACAAGTTGTCATTGTGGAAGTATCAGGTATCAGCGTATCTTGGATTCCTTCTGATAGCCCTTCTTCTGTCGCGCCCCCCCCCCCCCCCTCCCATTTTCCATACCTTTTTTCTCCCTTCCCTAAGTCTCCTTCACTTTCCTCTTCCCCCAGGCCCACCTGTCTTGGACTGAGTTACGCCGTCTGCCCCCTGACCAGTGGTTGAAGTGGGCCATCCATGTTCAAGCGGGATAACCCGAACCGAAGTATTCATAAACCTCCGCCATTGTAGATGTAACATGATCTCGGTGAGGCCAAAAACTGCGCATCAGTGTGGCAAAGACGAAGACGGGAGGAGAACCAGCATCTCGCCTTGCTCTCCCACTATTCGGATTCGCTCGAGCAGGTAACCAATTTCCCGGGCGAGAGAAATGACCGCCCTTCAGCTGGCTGGCCTCTGCCCTTTCAGGTAAACCGCGTTAGCCGGATTCTTGTCCACTGTTCAGCGGGGGCGGCCCTCTGGCCTGCACGCAGCCCTTGCCATGGCGAATCACCGTGTGCGATGATTCCAGCTCGACAGCTTGACATTATCAGCTGTGAAGGTGAGGTGGACGGCTGCCAAACACATTAATACAAGACAGGCAGGAGTAATCAAACCAACAGGAAAATGTGAATGCCTTCCGATGATCCGCCGAATGAATTTCAGCTCGTGACAAGGCCAAAAGCAATGTCCTGTCCTTCTGAGTCTGGAGTGGTAGCCAGCTGGAGTATGGCAATGTCTAGATTCAAAAGCTACAAAATGAGTTTGTGTGGCTGCTTGTTGTTTATTGCAATCATCTTTTCAGTTCGGGCCACTTGTATGACCTTAAGCTTGCTACGGTTCTATGTGGTGTTGAATTTCATTTTAGACGCTAATAAAGTATCTGCTGTGAGTTTTGCATTGTTTTAGTTGTCCTTCCATGCTAGAATGTCAAATTTTGTGGGTTGATTTTTCGCCTGAGGACATAGCTTTTATAACAGGAACGTAATTTGTTTCTGAATTTTACGAAACTGGAATTGAACGTGCGTTTAGGTGATGTAACAGTGATGATGAAGCAAAAATGTTGTTTATTAACATTTCTGCAAGATAATAATATAATAATGAATACTTATTAGCGCCTATTATCGGCTAGAGGCAATCTCTAAGCGCTTTACAATCACACTCGTTTACACAACGGGCTGCCTCCTGGCGGGGTAGTTGCCGACTGAAGAGTGCAGCTGGCGCTTCATTCAGTCGTTTCCCGTGTCATCCAGTCAGTATCATTCATTATCGATCGCTCATTTTCCTTACTTCCTTCATTCTTTCCATTTCTCACGCAGGCGTGCATGATATGTGTAACGTGTCATCCATACCTACGGCCAAAATTGGCCTACTCTTCCGAAAGGTGGTGATGGGATTTTACGTGTGTGACAAGAGTTATGCATGCGGTTCACACACGCACACTCGGTTTATAGTCTCATTCGAAGGGACTGTATGGGAAATGGGTCAGAACAATGTTAACTCCGAGGGAAATATCCCCCTGTACCGGAAACGCCCCGATCAGTTTCTGTCAATTTTCAATGACGTTACAAAACAATGATGCAACTGTGCAGTGTACGGAAATGTTTGTGTAGAATGTAATTATGACCACATAGTCTCTCTCTTCTCTCTCTCTCTCTCTACTCTCTCTCTCTCTCTCTGAGTATTATATATAATATTATTATATATATATTTTATATATAGACAATGTAGTAAATACCAGAGTGGTATTTTTAAAAAAATGCTCACCGGACTGGGGCAACCATTGTTAAAAGTGTAAGGTTTAAAACGATCCTGTGATTGCATCCGCATGAAACCAGCGCTGTAGATAGTTTTAAACTTACTTTTAACATATATTATATATATAATATATATATATATATATATATTATATATATATCTATATATATATATATTATATATTTGTGTGTGTGTGTGTGTGTGTGTGTGTGTGTGTGTTGTGTGTGCGTGCGTGAGTTGCGGCGTGCGGGGTGCGTGCTGTGCGGCGTGAGTTTGCGCGCGCGCGCCATGTGTGTGTGTATGTGTGAGTGTTGTGTGCATGCGTGTGTTGCGTGCGTGCGTTCTTGTGTATGTGGTGTGGGCGTGTGTGTGCGTGCCTTGCGTGTGTATGTGTGTGTGTGTGTACAAATTATGGTACCTGTGTGTTGTAATAGGATGGAGATGGTAAATTATGTGTGATGGACTTATTGTCATGTTGAAATATTTATATTTAGAACATTTAACAATAGTTATGATAATAAATCAATTATACTCATCATCATCATCTCCCAGTGAGAACTGTAATTTTCCTCAGAAACAAAGTGAATTCATGACAGTATCATGAATAATGTAATGAATATGGGTCATTCATAATGATCTCTGTGTGTGTGTGAGTGTGTGTGTGTGTGTGTGTGTGTGTGTGTGTGCGCGTGCGTGCGTACCGTGCGGTGTGTGTGTGCGTGTATGTGCGTTGCGTGCATGCGTGCGTGCGTGCCGTGTGTGTAGTGTGTGGTGTGTGTGTGTGTGTGTGTGTGGTGTGTGCCTGTGTGTGCCTGGATAGTCTCCCTCTCTCTGTCTCGTGTGTGTAGGTGTGTGTGTGTGTGTATCCTGTGTGTGTGTGTGTGTGTGTGTGTGGGTGTGTGTGTGCCGTGAGTGAGAGTGTTAGTATTTTTGCAGACTGTTGTTTGTTGTTGTTTGTTTTATTTCTCTCTGTTTTTAAGTGGTCAATGCCACAAGCCAAAAAACATTAACTGCCATGTATAAACATCTGTTACTACTCTTTGCTTCCTTGTATTATAAAGTACCGCTTCTTTCCTTGGGAAAAATAGGTCTGTGCAACATTTTGTCATACACCTCTCAAAAGCCGAGCGGCAAATGATTGATGTCATGTGGACATTATCGGACTTCATGACATAATGACCCCTTTCAGCCATTACCAATTATTTATCATTAAAAAGATAAAGATTGTAATTGTGCACTTTGGCGATTATGAGCTTCTGCAGTAAGGAAGATTTCATTGTTAAAGGAATGTGACCAAATCGCGTGGTGCCCTACTCGTTTTTTGAGTGAACAGTATTTTAGGAAGAAGAAGAAGATGTGGTAATCGGCAATGGGGGCAAAAATGGTACCAAGTTTCCCTCACCACTAAGAGGAAAATTATGCCAAGACTTTTGAAGAGGGGAAAAAGAGAGGGGAGAGAGGAGAGAGAGAGGAAGGAGAGAGAGAGAGAGGAGAGAGGAGAGAGGAGAGAGAGAGCAGAGGATGGGGGAGACAGATAGACAGACAGACAGACAGACAGACACAGACAGGCAGAGATAGGCAGACAGAAACACACGGACAGACAGACAGACAAACGATCGACAAAGAGAGAGAGAGAGAGAGAGAGGAGGAGAGAGTGAGAGGAGAGAGGAGAGAGAGAGAGAGAGACAGGAGAGACAGAGTAAAAAGACAGTAACGGGAGAGGGGGGGGAGGTGGAGGGCAGAAACAGCAAGACACGGACGCAGATTATTTTAATTTTGCCATCAGTGAAGAACCCCTGTTGGTATTTTGAAAACGGGTGGGTGATAGGGTTGATCGGGGTGGGATGGGGGAATGGGGCTGCAAGTAAAGGCAGCAAAACATTTCTTTTTCTTTTTTTCATGGGGACAAAAGCGGAAGAAATAGAAGCGCAGGGCAATATTTTTTTTTCGTCTGTTATTTATTTATTTTTATTTTTTTGCAAGGGAAGGCACTCTTCAGATTGCACTACGCCTTAACCTGCTTGTCTTCCTGCACCCACATGAGGCCGTGTTTCAATTAACTGGCCGTTACGAATTCGTTGACGTTCCCATCTTCCTGGATACCTTATCAACACATTTTTCCCCCATCAAGTGTCAGGGTGACCGGAAGAAGAATTACCCTTTGGGGAAAGTGGCAAAAGAGAATTAAGGAATGAAGATATGAGAAACACTTTTTTGTTGAGTTTCGGAATCTGAGAAAAGCTTTTTAAAAAAAAAAAGAAGAAAAGACAAACATATAAGTAGCACTTGCCGGCATTTTGATAACCGTTGTGCCAAATACAAGTCTTCAGTCTCTAGTTAAGAGATTGTGAAGCAAAACTTTCTCACTCTTAAATCAACACGAAAAATGGTTGGTGGTTAGTGGTGGGGCTGGCTGGTTGGTGTTGGTTGTTTTTAATTTTTATGCATCCCGTGGTCAGTTAAACAGCGCCCAATGTTGTGTCTTCAGTAATGATAAGGTGAAAGGGGACAACACGTTTCAGAGACCAAAAAGTTCGGCTTCGATGAGGAACACTGATTTAGACACTCGTCAGGCGTAAAGGTAACATGTCTGAAACATGAAAAACCAAGGAAAAAAAAATTTAATTCTTCCTTAATAAAAAAAAAAAGAAAAAGATTTACCTCGAAAAGAACCGGCCGTCCCCACTTTTCTTCCGGCACCCCCAAAAGAATTGAGATATAAATAGATCAGAGATGACGGTACCTCAAAACAAGCCAGGATTTGGTTGGCTGCATGAGGAAATAAGCTCTTAGCATGGGTCAGTGGGCGATCCCGGGCGATTTTAGGTCGCCGGTATTTTCACGGTGCCACCCCACCTCCACCCCCTCCACCCCCCAACCCCAATCCCGCCCATCCCTCCCCCTCCCCTCCCCTCCCCAATCTCAGAGCTCTTCCCGTCAGTAGTCTACACAGCCAATTTCCCGCCATCGCCCGGTAAACAGACACCTCACGCACAGCCGACAGAAGCCGTCACAGCATTGATTTCCAAGAAAAATCTCCTCTATGGGTAGATTTTTTCGTGCTGGTTTTGTGCATTTGAGTGGTCTGACAATGTCTACTGGACCTAGCTTGGAAACAGAGCCCGGGGGTAGGGAGGATAGCAGGGGAGGGGGGGGGGGGGGGGGGGGGTGGGGGTCAGTTTGAAAGTATCCGAGGTCTGCGGGAAAGTCATGTAATCAATCTAACCTTTTAACAAAAACAATCACTTCGTATTTCCCCATCATGTCTGTCCTGTGTTCAGGTATTGAAACCCTGAACCCCCGTCCCTAAAGTCAGGGATCGCGGTCAAATGCTTAGAACTTAGTCTGCAGACCTGATGGTCGTGAGTTGGACAACTCGTGGGGTGGAATTTTCACGGCTTGAAAACCCTCTCTGTCCACCCAGCAGTAAAAGGGTACCTGTTCTGTTCAGAGAAAGTTTAAAATGTTAAAGAGAGAGAATGGGCCCAGGCTTCCAACGTCGTGCCGTGCAATCAATACGGCGAACCTCTACAGTCACTGCTACTACGGCCAGTGGAATATGGGAACTTTGACTTTTTCTTTCAACCTTAACCTGCCGCGTAAATAACCATTTATGAATTTTGAGCCTGTCAAACATTGCTTCTCTTCCAAAGATGTTTTGTTTTTTGTTCGTTTGTTGTTTACTTTGTTATAAGTTTTAAAACGCTTTTTTTCTTAGAATCGTGTGAAGTTTGAGTTCACCATCTTTAATTAGTTAGCATGCATATCCATGAAGAAAACACACACACACACGCATGCACCCCCCCCCCCCCCCCCCCCCACACCACACACACCACCCCCCGCGCATGCACCCCCCCACCCATCCACACACACCACACACACGCACGCATGCATGCGAGCAAACAGAAATATGTGGTTTTGAGCGTACACCACACACACACACACACCCCACACACACACACACACACACACACACACAAAACACACAAACACACACACGCACAAAAAACACACACACACCCCACACACAAAACACACCACACACACACACACACACACACACACAAGGAACCTTGCCATTTAAAGAATGATCTATAGTGTTGACAATAACCCAACACTTGCATATTCATATCAGTCCAGCAACTAAAACACAAACACGTTCTGAAGAAAAAAACAACACCCCTAAAAAGAAAACTAAAAACCCGAAAGAAAAAAACAAAGAAATGAATCTGACCACACAGAGTAAACAGGAAGGTTTCTATGTATAGAAAAGAAATCTGGACAACCACAATGACTGCCAAAAGACACAGATCTCTATTTACAGCTGCGTAACGACACAATTCAAGCTTGTGTTTAAGCTACTGTTCACTGCGGCTACAACCACTGAATTTTCCCAGTCAAGATTAAATGTTTCTGTACCTTATTTTAAAACGATCGGCATTTTTTATATTTGGACACATAAATCCATGCCTTCTTTATTTCTACTTGTGCGAATTTTGCAGTATCGTAACTGTGGACGGAAAAGGGGGAAAACCCACCTATAAGCTGCTTCCCAACATCCACAGGCCAGACACCATGAATTACAATGAACTCTGGGACAGAATACATCAACAAGCTGCAGAGGAAGAAAAAAAGAGAAAAAGATTAGGAGAAAAAGGAGGGTTTTGTGTATCCCTCACATGCTGCGTTAGCATCTGGCAGTATCACAAGACATTTCCTTCACTCGGTATCCCCCAAGGCAAAAGACGGATGCTGCTCAGACAACAGCTGGCACCAGCCCCTTGCGGTGGGCATCAGACAGCTGGGCTGCGCCTGGAACCCTGTTGGGAAGGAGGGCCCAGGACAGGGCCATGCCTGGCCACTGATGACAAGCTACCCCCAAAGGCAGAGGAGGAGAGAGAATGAGAGGAGAGAGAGGGGAGATGAGGAGAGGGGGAGAGAGAGGAGGAGATGAGAGGAGAGAAAAGAGAGGATGAATGGGAAGGAGTGGGGTGTAACAGGCCAATAGTACGTACAGTGACATTGGAATTTGTCTCCTACTCGGTTGCAAATGCAGCACGCACGCACGCACGCACGCGCGCGCACGCACGCACGCACACACACACACACACACACCACCACACAAAACACACACACACACACACACACACACACACAACCTCTTCTCAGTAACTCTTGTCATCAGTAGTATTTCTCAAACCACACAGACGACAGAAACCATCACAACATCGATTTCTAAGAAGGCGCCCCTTGGGTGGATTTCCATTTGCTGAAGGCTGTTGGTGTCTGCCAGACCTAGCTTGGAAACAGAGTAAGGGGTGGGGAAGTGACGTCGAGGTGGAAGTGTCTAAGGACTGGGGGCAGTCATCATGAAATCAATCTAACCCTTCCTGAAAAGCAATGAATTCGGCATTTTCCGGTGCGTCCCTTCTGCGCTTTGATATTCGGACCCCTGAACACTCACCTCTGAACTCGGGGACCCGTGTTTTAAATGCTTAAAGCGTTTGTCAGCGGAGCAGAAGGTCTCAAGTTCAACCACTCGTTGGGGCTGATTTTGTTTTATATTGAAAACGGTCTCTGCCAATCAACGGTAAACAGGTACTTGATTCTATTCAGAGAAGGTTAAAAGAGGCGGAAGGAGGGTGAATGGTCCACCCTCCCTCAAGCCGTGCTCCGGGACATGGGAACTCCTGTCACAACACCAATAAGCGCTATGAGTACTTCATCTTTTTGCTCAACATCAACTCCCGCGTAAGTAATCACTTACACGTGTAGGCCTGTTGATATTGCTTTACTATCCAGTAGGGTTTGCGTTTTTTTTCCTTCGTTTATGTGTTAAGTAAGTTGTACGTTTTAAGAAAAATTTGTTTAAAAAACATGTGAAGTTAGTGTACACCACCACAATAAACTAACATATATCTACTCACACAGACAGACAAACACACACACACAACACACACACACACACACACAAAACACAAAACCCCACCCCGAACGCACGCACGCACGCACGCACGCACGCACGCCCCGCGCACGCACGCACGCACGCACGCACCACACACACACACACCCCCACACACACACACACACACACACACACACACACACCCCATACACACAAACACACGCACGCACACACACACACACACACACACACACCACACAGAGAAATACATCATGCATTTCAAGCAAAGTAAACATATATACGTGCGCATGTGCGCACGCACGCACGCAGCATGCACACACACACGCGCGTGTGCAAGATTTAAACATGAAAACCCCGGGACTATCAGCTCTGAAGAGTGGCGAACAGGAAGACAACACAGAAGCAAAATGGCAGACGCAGAGCAGAGCTCATCAGGGCCCAACAGGAAGACAAACAGAAGCAGATGGCAGACGTGAGCAGAGCTCATCAGACCAACAGGAAGCGGTGAATGGCTTCACGGGCGCAAAGGAACACCAGCAGGTGAAAGGCAAAGGCACTGTCCTGGCCCTTTTACGTCTCCGGTGTAGGCAAGGTGGGATACGAGAGGAAAGGTGCGGAGGTGCTGGGTGTGAATTTTAAAGCCTTAGTGCCGAACTCATTATCCTGCAAGTACCTGCTGTTATACTTTTTCAGCCATTATCATTTTTTCCAAGGAGAGACATTCTGTGGAACAATGCTAAGACCTTGACTGTCCGTGTCTTCTTTGCACCCAAACCGAAGCCGTGTTCCAACTAAAATTTGACTGTTGCAAAGTCGCCGAGGTTCACATTTTCCTAAGATACCTAAGGGACAGAGAGAGAGAGAGAGAGAGAGGAGAGAGAGAGAGGGGGGGGGAGGGAAGGGGAGAGAAGAGTGAGTGAGTGAGGAGAGACAAAATGCCCGACAGAAACAGAGACAGAGAGAGAGAGACAGACAGACCAGATTTGGGTGGGAGAGAGAGAGTGAGGAAGAGACATAGAAACAGACATTTTGTTCGTAAAGGCCATAGCCCCTTAGAAGGGGGGTGTACATTAAAAGACATACAATCCCATAAATTAGTACATAACTAAGATACATAGAGACTTCTTCTATTAAATGCGTCGTTAAAATATAACACGAGCTGTTAACAATATTCTCATTTCTTGACGACATTAACATAACAAGTTTAAATGCTGTTTCAAATATTTTTGTGGAATAAACTGTTCTTGAGATTACAAAGTTGCGGACAAATAAGCACAAGATGAAATTCATCTTCTTTTGACGCGCCAATAATGGACGAAAAAGAAAACAATTTCTTGATTGTCTTATAGCGAGAAGATGATGAACATAGATGTCAGATATACCAAAACGAAATTTTGTCATTTAAACGCTTCCATCCTCTTAAATTTGACATTGGCATGTAGCTTGGAGTTTAGTAGAGAGGAGAAAAGAGAGAGAGAGAGAGTGAGAGAAGGGGAGAGGGCAGACAGACAGACGACAGAGACAGACAGACAGACAGACAGACAGATTTAGAGAGAGAGAGAGAGAATTGTGGGCCTGCATGACTGTATCCCCCCCTAGCGAAACCTCATCGAGCCTCGTTTCAGCATCAGTGTTTCCGGTGTGTCGGTTACAAGGCGACACA
>JAFLJL010001509.1:17500-25731 GCA_018398815.1 Conus ventricosus | reverse complement strand
GCCGAACGTAGCCGTTAGGCTTGGTGGTAGCTTTCCGCCCTGGCCGTTGACTCAGAGTGCATGGACTGACCTCACACTCAGCAACTGCCCAAGAGCGTGTGAGAACCGGGAGGAGTGGAGGAGGCTGGTTGCGTAGTCTTCTGTGGCGCCTCAACGGTCTTCAAGACTCCGGGGTAGGTGATAGGTGGTAGCTGGGTACACATTTAACGAACATACACCAATTTGATTGACAAATATTTATTGACACGATTGAAATGCAGAAAACACTCTGAAATTCATACGTGAAACAAACGAGCTAACTGTTGCAAACTATCATAAAATAAATGCCTCACACACACACACACACACACACACACACACACAGAGAGAGAGAGAGAGAGAGAGAGGAGAGAGAGAGAGGAGAGGAGAGAGAGAGAGAGAGAGAGAGAGAGAGATTTCGCTAGTCTTTCGTTACATGCGATGTCATTTACATGCTCAGTTTGGACATCTTAAAACACTTCTATTGATAGCTCTATAACGAAAACTATGTCCTGTCGAATTGATATTCCAATCCTGCATCTTGTTCGAACATTTTTTAAATACAGATTCGAATCCAACAACAGGCAAGGCTTCTAAGAAAAGAAAAGCAAATGTGCTATCACAAAAGGTTCAAACTAGGTCAAGTCTGCTGCTAGTCTGAATATATGTTCAATCCATGTTTTTTTTTCTTGTTTCTTTTTTTTGTGGGGGGGGTGGGGGTGGTGTGGGGTGCAAATACAGTCTATTAGCCCATGGCAAAAATGTACGAACAGACCTAAACTCGTGAACGCTTTTCATTTCCTGATAATACCAGCCTAATCCGAACCCATACTCAAACAAGTACGTGCTGGTGACATCGTACTCACTTGACCTTTCCTAAGAGTAAAATAAACCACACACACACAGAGAGAGAGAGAGAGAGAGAGAGAGAGAGAGAGAGAGTCATTGTGGGAACTTTGTGACGGTCTTGAATTGCATTTCATTTTTCTCTGTACTTCCGTTTCCGCTCTCGTCCCACTTACACACACAAACAAAAGGGGGCACAAATCATGCAGACTCTCTCTCCTGTCTTTTGCCCGGGGGCTGGTAGAAGGGAGCAGAAGGGGGGGAAGCGAGGGATGGAGGGTGGGTGGGAAAGAAAAGTGTGTGTGTGTGTGTGTGTGTGTGGAGAGAGGGGCCAGGTGGAGGAGGCTGTTTGAAGGGAGTGGAAGGGAAGGACGGGGGATGGGGGAAACCCCCCCCCCCCACACACACACACATACACACACACACACACACACACACACACACACACACACATACACACACACACACACACACACACACACACACACAGGGGACTGTCCACACCTTTCTTCGTTCTGTGGGACCTGTTTTAAGCAGCTGACAAACGAGCCTCCCCGCCCGTACGGTTGAAACGAAACGTTTGAACCTGTGCGCTCCGACCAGTCAGTGTCGAACGGACGGAGTGCTTCACGAAACGTTTGAACCTGTGCGGTCCGACCTATATGCGAGTTTTAAACCTTTCGAGTTTGATCCCACATGCCGCTTCAAAGGACTGTACAATTGAATACGAAGCTTTTTCTCGAATATTTAGATTCTTATAATTTTTTGAGTTGACATTCCAAAGCACATCATGGCCTTGGTACGATTCAATCAAATGTTTGGTCTCCGAATCGGACAGTCTGATCGCCTTGCTGGACGACGCCATTTTTCCGTTGTCATGGGTGTTCGCTCAATGCTGAGCGTTGATTGGTTGGAGGATACTAGCTGTCCGTTTCGAATAGATCACGGTGTATCTCGAACGGTCGGGTCGAACTGGATGCCGAAGTCCGTTTGAGACGTACGTTTACTATGACAGACGCTCCGTTTGGGATCGGGTTCGACCGGTACGTCCGAAGCGTACAGGCGGGGAGGCTCGTGTGTCAGCCGCTTTATCTGTCTGACCCCTCTGCAGTGCAGGACTTGTTGGTGAACTCTGTTCATACTGATTGACTGAGAGAGGAGAGAGAGAGAGAGAGAGAGAGAGAGAGAGAGACAGAGAGAGAGAGAGAAAGAAAAAAAAGAGAGTGGCAGAGAAAGAAAGAGAGAGAGAGAGAGAGAGAGAGAGAGAGAGTGGGTAGAAAGTGAGTGACAGAGAGGTGGGCAGAGAGGAGAGAGGAGGGGGAAGAGAGAGAGAGAGAGAGAGAGAGAGAGAGAGAGAGAGAGAGAAAGAGAGAGAGAGAGAGACAGAGAGGGAGATTGTCCAGGACGGGGGAAATCGTGATGGTATTGCTTAAGTGCACTAAGTTGATGTATTATTAGTCAGGCTTAACACACCAAGGGTATCTTTGCACTCATACACGCATATGCACACTCATGCGCCCATCAAACATTCGCCTCTCTCTGGGAATGGGATGTCACGCATTCGTCTCTCTCCTAACACGACTGAGAACAAGAAATGAAATTTCTATGCTACTTATAATTAATCATGAACAATCAAATCACACACAATGAAATATCAGAACATAAAAGATCAATACTTCCTAATCCCGGGTTATAATAAAATGACTTCTTACCTGGCCAGGTTTTCACACACACAACCACGCTTTCACACCACACCACAGTTCTTGAACAAGTTTCTTCAAGTCTTCTTCAGCACTGCTTGATGGTGACGCCCTTGGTTGACTGGCTCCAGGCTTCAGGACTGGGTCTTCGTGGTCGTCTCTGGGATCTCGACGTCGAACTCTTCTTCTTCGTCTTCTTCACCCACCTCTGGGTTCAAATTCAGTTTGTCTGTCTTCACCCACCTCTGGGCTTCAAACTTAGTTTCCTTCTCTTCCAGCTTGTCTTCAACCCTAAGACTTAGCTGTCTCTTCTATCTCCCAGACCACGTTTCTCTCGACCCTTTCTCTGTCCTGCTCACTCCTCTCCTCTCTCTCTCTCCTCTGCCTTCTCTCTCTCTCTCCTGGTGTTGTTCTGCTCTCACGTTGTTCTCCCTCAGTTTATATAGGGAGGGAAACAAAGGATCCCCCTTCGGGCCATGCCTTTGTCCACGCTGCTTCTCAAGCCCCTAGTTCACAAGTACCCTGAATTCTCCACTCGCTACATTCCACACACATCGGCATTTACACACACCCCTACCTAATTGATTAGCAAACACACACTTAGCCTCAGATGGACATCGAACATTCCCGCCGACTTCGGTGGTTACTTAACACAGTAATTATCTTAAGGAGGGCTGCTACAACCTCCACACGCATTCAACCAGCCTGACAATAGAACCAACACAGTGACCCACGGCAATACCATCTGAACAAATCCAAGGCCCCTGCTCTTCACTGACTGTTTACACAAGAACCTCAGCTGACCGAGCATTTAGCGCTCACTTGGGGCCCCGAGGTCGTAGTGGTTACAACCCTTCCCCCTTTCGCCACCAGGCAGGTCCGAACTCTCTCCTAGGTGTTGTTTGTCATCTGACCACTTCGGCCGTGTGCGGTGGGTAACGTACCCTGGTTAATTGGTCAATTACCTATTTGTATACCACGTACAATGTCCCTTTGTCTCCAAGCGTCTAATGCCTTTTGTGAGAGGTTTCACGCTCCTTGACAGAGATAGAGAGAAAGAGAGAGAGAGAGAAGAAAGAAAAAAGAGAGTGGCAGAGAAGAGAGAGAGAGAGGAGAGAGAGAGAGAGAGAGAGATGGGTAGAAAGTGAGTGACAGAGAGGTGGGCAGAGAGGGAGAGAGAGGGGGAAAGAGAGGAGAGAGAGAGAGAGAGATGGGTAGAAAGTGAGTTAGAGAAAGGCGGGCAGAGAGAGAGAGAGAGAGAGAGAGAGAGAGACAGACAGACAGAAGAGAGAGAGAGAACTGAACTGAACTGAACTGAACATTTTTAATGCCATTAGCTATACAGCTTTGATGACATGGGGGATGCAAAGTAAAAAGCAAACAGCGTAAACAGTAAATCCACAACAAACATGACTTAAAACAATGCTACTGTCTCAACATCCACGAATGCAGTCACACATGAAAAGCAATAGTAAATGCCAAACTCTATACTATCCATCTATAGCTAGAGTAAATGTATACGTTCAGATTTCTTCCTGGTATGTGTTTTTTTCACCCAATTGATTTTCAGTTTTTGTTTAATTCATTCTTGCTTTCTTAATTAATGGTGGTCAGATGAGATTCTTTTGTTCCTTATGTTTGCTTCCGCAATGAAATTTGCCAGCGATAATTTTTATGATCTCATCACTTCAAGGTGCAAGAATCGCTTTTAAATTGTCTTCCGAAACCGGTATTTATATTTACTTCGTACTGGATCATACACAGGGCAGTGAAATATAAAGTGTCGTGCATTTTCAGCTTATTTATTACATATTAGACACAAACGATCTCTTTCTTGTTCGTCAATAAACCATCTTTTGTTAACATTTAATCCGATAGTTTTCATTCTCAGTCTGGCTAGAAGCCTTGGATGCTATTTATTTCTTATTACTGGAATATATATATATATATATAATTATAAACAAAGCTTGCTCTTATGTCTTAGATTGACGAAATAAGCATTCATATCTGCAGTGGTAGATGATTCTGCCTAACTAACAGTATGTGCATGAGTGGGTGAATGGAGAAAAATAAAATAAATGCTTCTAAAAATGAGCCTTCAGCAAGCTTATAGTCTCAAAGGGGGAGACATCCTCCAATAGGGAGAGAAACTCACTAACATATAACTCCTGGTCATATAGGCCTACCGATATTTCGAAACCTTGTTGTTTCTCCTCAGTGACCGCGCAAAGTGGTAATTTGACTCCTCTGCCTTTTCAGTTTTAAGAAGAATGCAATCCCAGAAAAAGCTGGTGTGCAATACCGTAGTATATTTGTTGAGTTTTCAAAAAAACAACCAAAGGTGCCACCCAAGAAGCAAAAGAAAATCATGAAAGAGCAAAACAAGCTACATTTTCTTGTGAAAAGTAAAAAATATAAAAAGATATCCTCTTAAGACACAAGTGCTGAGGGTCAGTTCTTGGAATGAATCCGCAAGGGACTAAAATACAACAAACTAATAAATTCCAAGGATAAGGCTCATTTTTAGAAGCATTTATTTTATTTTTCTCCATTCACCCACTCAAGCACATACTGTTAGTTAGGCAGAATCATCTACCACTGCAGATATGAATGCTTATTTCCCCCTATTTCGTCAATCTAAGACATAAGAGCAAGCTTTGTTTATAATTCAATATTTCTCGCAGTCATTGCAACACCAAGCTGCTCTGTAAGTTGCTGGAACGGTGCGCGGTACTTATCCTTGGAATTTATTAGTTTGTTGTATTTTAGTCCCTTGCGGATTCATTCCAAGAACTGACCCTCAGCACTTGTGTCTTAAGAGGATATCTTTTTATATTTTTTACTTTTCACAAGAAAATGTAGCTTGTTTTGCTCTTTCATGATTTTCTTTTGTTTCTTAGGTGGTACCTTTGGTTGGTTTTTTGAAAACTCAACAAATATACTACGGTATTGCACACCAGCCTTTTCTGGGATTGCATTCTTCTTAAAATTGAAAAGGCAGAGGAGTCAAATTACCACTTTGCGCGGTCACTGAGGAGAAACAACAAGGTTTCGAAATATCGGTTTATGACCAGGAGTTATATGTTAGTGAGTTTCTCTCCCTATTGCAGGATGTCTCCCCCTTGGAGACTATAAGCTTGCTGAAGGCTCATTTTATATATATATATATATATATATATATATATATAACACACACACACAATTCAGCTTGAAAAATGTTTTTAAATGAGGATACCAACTATACTTTTGTATTCTCCTCTGTATGAGAGTGCCAGTTTTGCTTATATGTATTGATTACATGATCTTTGAATTCCGTGAAAACAACAACGTCTTTTCCAGCGCCCTGGCTGATCCAAACAATACCAAATCCGTTCTCAAATTGGGTGAGAGAGACACAGAGAGAGACAGACAGACATAGACAGAGAGACTGGCAGAGAGAGAGAGAGAGAGAGAGAGAAACAGAGAGATGCAGGAAGAGAGAGAGCAGAGACTGGCAGAGAAAGAGAGAGAGCAGAGGAAACAGAGAGAGAGACAGAGAGAGAGAGAAACAGAGTGAAAGAGACACAGAGAGAGGGACAGAGAGAGGGAGACAGAATGAATGAATGAATGTTTATTCATATAGGCATCAGCCCCTCATGAAGGGGTAAACGTACAGGTATACCACTTCATCATGCAATACAAAGGGCTACGGTTATGGCAGGCACATCATGCAAAACTATGAAGTAGCTATTTCTCTATATTTAAAAGCCTTATACAAAAACAAGGATAAATTACGTACAACATCAGGTTTAGTGCATGCCATGAGTAGACTTAGTTTAAATAAACAAGGTTGTCGATAATAAGCTAGTCACAAAAAGTTAAGGGCCGCCTTAGATTTTGGGGTACTCTAAGTAATGGGTCTGAATGCTCGTAAAACAAAGCGCAGCGTGTTTCATTCTGAGCTATTCTGACAGCTCAGACACCACACTGTATGACCGAAATAATCTTTCAGACGACGCATTTTTCGGGTCGAGAATATGCGCTCAGCCAAAACACCAAAATCCGTGAATAATGCATGAAGTTTGGCCAGGCGCAGATTACACAGCAGTTTTGAATTGAGAAATCGGCACAGTGCACGTGCAAGGCCTGCCTATGTTGAACACTTTTCAATGACAATTTGCCTGCGGTGGGTATAAAATGACCGCTAATCGGGGCTGCAATAACCATGCCTCCAAGACGAAAACTGTCAACACTAGATCGCGGCCGGGCTCTGGGATGGCTCCAAGATGGCATTTCTGGAAGAGAGGTGGCAAGACGTCTGGGAGTGAGCCACTCAGTCATTGAACGCCTTCACCAGCGATACCAAGACACTGGAAGAGCCGAGGAACGACCACGCTCAGGGCGGCCAAGAATCACCAACGGGCAAGACGATCGCTACTTGATGCTGACAGCAGTCCGCAGCAGAACCATCAATGCAACCACTCTGAGACAGGAGCTGAGAAGAACGACTAACATCAACGTAAGTCGCCAGACCGTCCGAGGTCGCCTTCACAGTTTCAACCTCCGCTCAAGAAGGCCCGCCGTCCGTCTCCCACTAACACAGCACCATCGACAGGCCAGAAGGAGGTGGTGTCGACGTCATCAGCGATGGACGAGGCAGCAATGGAGCACCATCCTCTTCACCGATGAGTCAAGATTCTCCCTGTCCCGAAATGATGGCCGGGTACGCGTCTGGCGTCGTCCAGGGAGAGGCTTGCTGATGGCTGTGTTCGTGAGCATGATCGCTATGGAGGCGGCTCCCTGATGGTATGGGGAGGCATCCACCTTCATGGCAGGACACCCCTTCACCTTGTGCCAGGCAGACTTACTGACGTAAGGTACAGAGATGAAATCGTGAGGCCGTTGATTATCCCCACTCTGCAAGCCATGGGACCCGGTGCCACCCTCATGGACGACAACGCCACTCCACACCGCGCCCGTGTGGTGAACGACTACCTGAGGCAGCAGCAGGTTCCACGACTGGACTGGCCATCGCGTTCGCCTGATTTGAACCCTATTGAGAACTTTTGGGACCATCTGGAATGCCGCGTCCATGACAACCACCCTCCTCCTGTTGACCTCCACCAACTGTTCCAATTTCTGCTGCAGGAGTGGAACGCCATGCCTCAACAGACCCTTGTGACTCTGATCCAGTCCATGAGGCCTAGATGCGTGGAATGTGTGGGTGCAAATGGCGGACATACGCACTACTGAAGCTTTGCAATAAACATTCTTGTGAATTGTCAATTTTGTGATTTTCAAAAAGAGGGGTTATGATGTTTGATCCTTGATTTTGTCCAGAAAAATTGAATTGACACAATTGCAATGGCATTGACATGAAAGCTAAAGACATGAAATAAAATACGGTATAAGCTGTTTTCCTGTGCGTTATGTCGTTTTATTTTGGTGAGAGTTTTTCTGTCTGGCCCTTAACTTTTTGTGACTAGCTTATTTAGGCTCCAAAAACTTTTCTCTTATTTCTTTCAACCTTTGACAACAAAGAACGAAGTGTATCTCATCTTCTTTAGACATCTGGCATAATGGACACATCAGATCGCAATCATTACAACATGTATATCTAAATCGATGCACATTCAAGTCAGATATACCTAGTCTAAACCTAGTCATTATAAACTTCAGTTTTCGGTC
>JAFLJL010001509.1:10000-12500 GCA_018398815.1 Conus ventricosus | reverse complement strand
GCGCCCACCCCGTCTGTTGAGTTGGTTCGAAGCAGCGTTCAGCCTGTCGGCGCTTCCAATAGCTGTTGGAATGTCAGTGGAAGAAGTAGAAGATAGAAGCCCTGGGACCGGAATGTACCGAAGTTGTTGAAGAATAGGTTGCGGGTTGGGTTTTTTTTTTCTTTTCCAAAGCGCGCGTGGCAAAGGAGGTGAACAAAAAAAAAAAAAAAAAAAAAAGAGGAAAAAGGTTAATGGAAAATCAAAACCAAAGCGAACAGTGAGTTGAGAAGTCGGAGAAAATCTGCGGCAGTCGTTCATAACAGGAGAGAGAGAGAGAGAGAGAGAGAGAGGAGGGCGGGAAAAGCCTGTTTTTAAAAAAAAATCGAGAGTAAAGGAATCGATGAGAAAAGACCCCCGTGAGCAGGGGAGACAATTCTCAAAAGGAAATTGGGTTTGTCAACGATTGCGTGTGCTGGCATCATCATAGCGCTGCAGAACGGAGTGTGAGATGCGGCGAATTTCGGCTGTGGAAGATGGATTCCCTATGGGTATTTTTTCTTTCTTTTTTGGTGGTGAAACGGAGTAATTGAATCGAAGACCTCAGCACTCTCCTCAGATCGATATTGGAGTCCGTTTCAAGCGGTTTTGTGATGAGTGTGACACTATCGACAAAATACTGATCGACACCACATAATTAAAAAAACACAAAACAAAACAAAAAACAACAAAAAAAAACAGCACTACGACTTTTGAGGAGTGAAGGTAGAGGAGAGGGTGGTAGACCCACTAGGACACTGGCGCAAATCTCATCAAGAACCTAAGAGAGAGAGAGAGAGAGAGAGAGAGAGGTCCTCAAACAATGCCAGATTATTTCCCTTTCTTTTTGGTCTTGCTTCAATTCCCCGAATCGATGGACATAAACCGAATCTATCCCAGTCCGGAGCGTGACGGCATCTTTCACACGTGCTGTTGCTGACCCAATTAATTATACATTTTCCGTTTCGTGCTCGGAAATCATTGTCAACCACAACTTCCGTACACTGTCTCTGTTACGTCAGAGTTTTCTCATCTCTCAGTGTGTGTGTGTGTGTGTGTGTCCGTGTGTGTATTGTGACGGCAGACAATTGGGACGGCTGGCTTTCCGGGATACTGACAACAACAACGTGCGCACGTGCGAACCGGAAAATCAGTTCAGTTGGTGACGTGGAGAGAGACAGTCATCTCCCTGCTCTCGTCATTCAAAGAGACCGACTGCGGCTTCTACCTGACGACATCCTTGATCGGTAAGTATATAAATACTGGGCGTAGAAATACTTGGGCAGAGTTAAGACCCTAAAACTGAACGACACAACCTCGAGTTAGAAACAGGACGAAAATCGCTCCATCCAAAACACCGAAGAGGTTCTTCGTTCAACGTCCCAGGACTAATCAATGTATGTATACACATTCTGTCCTAAGGCTGTGGCTAGTCTATATAGATAGGTCTGCATTATTGATCATGTGATGGTGATGATGATGATGATGATGATGGGCAATTCTGTGGCAGTCTCAGGATGTGATCATCACGTTTAGGTGAGACACCGTACGGAGAGCAATAGACCTTCTTTTAGTCGTTCACGTGGGGCCCCGGCTGGGACTATGTGATGTGATGTGATGTGATGTTGATGTGATGTGATGTGATTCAGGTCATCGTTCGGCGACAGTGCACAGAGAGAAAGATTAGCGTAAACAATGGACTGTTTTTGTTTTTGTTTTGTTTTGTTTGTTTTTTTCCCCCAGTTCTTGTTATGAGGAAGGTACGCCCCACCTAATGACGCTGGTGATCAAAGTCTGTAGAGCCTGCGTAAGATGTCATAGATAGTGACTGACTTGTGACTAGCTTTTAAAGGAAAAAAAAACAACATTTTGACTGACGGGGGCATGGCCAGAACACCAGGCTGACCTCGTGCGTGCAGGTGCGTGTCACACAAACACACACACACGCACACGCCCCACACACACACACACACGCACAAAACACACACACACACGCACACACCCCACACACACACACACGCACACGCACACACACACCACACAACACACGCACACACACACACACACACACGCACCCCACGCACACACACGCGCGCACTCACGCACACGCACACACACACGCGCGCGCGCACGCGCACACCACACTCACACACACACACACACACACACACACACACACACACATACACACACACACACACACACACACACACCACATGCATGCACGCTCGCTTATAGACAAAAATGTTAATGCGCATGCCTGCAGAGGGGAGGAGAGAGAGAGAGAGAGAGAGAGGAGGAGAGAGAGGGGGGGGGGTAGTAGTGGACGATGCGGAGGAGGAGGGAGGGGAGCAATTATAGATAATAGATTAACCTATTGATAGGTAAATAGATAGACAGATTACATAGATAGATAAATAGCCGAATACATGGATAGATATGGGACAGAGAGAAAGAGTGAGAGACAGACCGACAGACAGACAGA
>JAFLJL010001507.1:2500-30000 GCA_018398815.1 Conus ventricosus | reverse complement strand
TATATTGAGTCTGGAGAGAGACATTATGTATGGGAAAGGCGTCTATGAAAGTAAAAACCAAGTACATCTCCAACGAGGGTTTGAGGGTGTCTATGTCTACTGCGACTTGGTTCAACCACGTCCTGTTGGTGATGTGATGGTTCGCTTGCTCCGAATTGTCCCGACTGGGAATCAGAGCACTGAAGTCGTACATCAAATTTTTGAAAAACCCAACTATATTCCTCTGAGTAGGCTCCAGTTCAACACAGTGGAAATCCTTTTAACCAAAGACACGGGCAAGCCTCTGTCATTTGACAAAGGGAAAACCATCGCGACGCTTCACTTTCGGCGCAGACGACCTGACGGCCTTTAGGAGATGGTGCGTCACGTTCCCTTGAACACCGATGGAAAAGCTTATGAAGACTATTACTGCGCCCAAGCTGGTCATGGGCTTCCTGTGTTTATAGGGGGAAGAAATTGCCGAGGGAGAGGACTTGGAAACCTTCTAGGAGGACTCGGGCGTACTCTCATCCCATTGTTAAAAAGTGGTGGAAAGGCTTTACTGAAGGAAGGGACTCGAACTGGCATGCAGCTTGCGCAAGATGTGCTGTCTGGGCAAAATTTGAAGTCCGCTCTCCAGCAACGGGTAAGCAGGCTGGCAAACGATTGTTGCAGCAAGCAGTGAGCAGAGTCACCGGCGCTGCGACACCACCGGGTGAACCCGCTAGGAGGCGTATAAAATTAGCGTCCTCAACCAGCGTGGGTCACTCCAGACGCGGCAAGGGGAAGAAAAAGAAGACCACCAGGATTCCTCGAGACATTTTTGGATAGACACCATGTCGTTGCTACACCAGCATTCGCGTGAAAGTGTAAATACTGGACTTGACTTGTTTTCTGTATGGGTTACTCAATCAGCGGTAGAAGAAGGTGCTTTTGTAGAACATCATCCACTATCAACCTTGGCCCATGGTGCACCCATTGAATTCCATATCAGTGGTGCCACCTCAGACTACGTGGATCTGAGCAATACCAATCTCCACATCCGTGCTAAAGTGACAAAAGCCGATGGCACAGCCCTTGACGCCGGCGCTGATGTTGCCCCTGTCAACAACTGGCTCCATAGCCTGTTTTCTCAGGTGGATGTCTCCCTGAACGACACCCTGATTCATCCAGCACCAACACTTACCCCTACCGAGCGTACATCGAGGCAAACATTGAACTACGGCAAGGATGCGAAAGACAGTCATTTGACAAGTAGTCTGTATTTCTCTGACACACCCGGCCGTCTTGAGGACACCCAAGGAGATGACAATGTCGGCCTGAAGATTCGACGTGAGCTGACAGCTAGGAGTGGAGAAGTGGATATGTTATAGTTTATTCAACCATTCCAAAATGTTTGTTAGGAATAAAACCGCCCAACATGGAAAGATAGAAGATTCGCCAAAACTAGTTGCAACTTTATTTTTAGCTTTAGCAACAAAAGATTATCTGATTAAAAAGCACATAGACAGTCTTTCGTATTATGATTATTTAATTATTTTTTTAGTTATAAAAAGATGAGTGAAAAAAAGATTATCAATACGATTACCACTCTGCGGTAATTAGTGGCCTTAGTATAGGCTATAGCGTGTTAGCAAAAAACATGTTTAAAATGAAGCCTGCGGATCTAGGAAGATTAGACATTGAGGACGTTGTTAAGGTTATAGTTGTAATTACTGCAGGGATTGCGTCAAAAGACTTTCTTGTTACACAGGGGATTATCCCAGAAAATATTAATACATAGAAAGATTAATCTAGAAAATATTGATTTATAAAAAGATGCCTGGATTGGTTCTGATGGTGGGAGGAGCTATTGTTAATGCGTTAGCCTTCTCTGGAAGCAATTATATGTTTAGTAAATTGAGGTCCGACGAAGAGAGAGAACGTCATAACAAGGCAATGGAAAATTAACCAAGGCAAGAGACGCTTACGAGAAAAGACGAATTGCTCACTTAGACTTTATTAATAAAAAGTTAAGAGAACAGGGACATGCAGAGCACACATTTACAGACGTTGATGATGCAATGAATGAGTATTACTTAGTGACAGGAAAGAAGTTTCTAACATCGCCGCCGCCAGAACTGTCTGACTTTTATGAACCATCTGAGGAACAGAAGACTGCAGAGATAGTTTTTATTGCAGTTGGCATGACCTCAGTCTATCTTGTTGCTCACTTTCTTGTGTAAAATAAAATGCATTTAAAATATGGACAATACGAAGTACAAAATATATTATTCTCCTAAAGGGTATTGGAAAGGAAAGGCTGCTATTGAAAAACTGAGTAATGCTGCTAGAGTGTCTGAATCAGATGCGAAAGACTGGCTTTCAAAACAGGCAATTTGGCAAATATATCTGCCCGCCCCAAAAAGAATAATAAGGCCTAGATTTGTTAACTCAGTTCCAAATGACACCCACCAGATGGACTTGATGTATCTTCCACATGACAAAGTTAGAAGAAAAAAGTTTAAGTATGCTCTGACAGTTGTTGACATGGCTTCAAGATACAAAGACGCTGAACCTTTAACGGATAAAAGCTCAACTGCTGTGGCTGTGGCTTTACAACAAATATACATGCGAGGCCCATTAAAGTATCCTAGGATGATTCAAGTTGATGATGGAAAGAGTTTAAAGGCTCTGTAAACCAACTGTTTTTAAAACATCATGTTACAGTTAAGAGAGGGATCCCAGGCAACCATCGATCACAAGCCCTAGTAGAAAACTTTAATAAGAATCTGGCTGAACGCCTGTTTACCTATCAATATCACAGAGAAATTATGGACACTACGAAGTACAGAGAACGCAACACAGAATGGGTTAGGAGATTGCCAGCAGTCTTACGTGCCATGAACAATGAAGAATTTAAAAGCAACAGGCCTTAAACCAGTGCAGTAAGCGCAATCAAATTAAAAAAATTAGCATTACTGAAGATGTGCAGGGGACTCAAAAACTCTTGCCGTTTGGGCTAAAAGTAAGATATTTGTATGCTCCTGGAGAGGGCAGAGGGTGATGTTAGAATTAGAGCTACAGATCCTATATGGAGCGTAAGTAGTAGGGTAAGGGACGTTTCACCCCCTTTTTGAGGACCTCGGAGAGGACCTCCCCCGTGTTGCGCATGCGCGGCAGGTGTCGCGGCAGGTGGGGGTATGTCAGGTGGGTGGGGGGTGGCAGGTGGTGGTGGCAGGTGACGGCAGGTGGCGTCGGGTCACGTGGTTTTGTTTTTGTTTTTGTGTTCTTGTCACGTGAGTCACGCTCGATAAAAAAAAAGTTTTTCTTGTTTGCTGACGTAATGGGTTAAAAATAGATGGGGGTGTGTCTGTTGCTACGCGCGTTGTGTCGATCTATGTAACGCCGTGTTTGTTTTTGTTTTCTCGTTGCCGCGTGGTACGTAGACGTGTTAGAGACGGCGGTGATGACACTTAGGATGATGCTGATGATGACAGGGAATCCGTAGACCAGGAATAAAAAAGAATGTCAATGTGGGTCGCTAACAGAAGAAGCTATGGATCCAAGGTGGAAACATCCCTTTACCTGTGTGATTGCTGGTCCAACAGGAAGTGGAAAAAACTGTTTGGGTCAACAAGTTTATAAATCACATCCATGAAGTAATGACACCACCACCCGATGAGATTGTGTGTGTTACGGAGAGTGGCAGTCTGGATATCATCTTTTGAAAGGAGTCACTTTTATCGAAGGGCTACCCAAAGTAGAAGAATGGGATGATCAGAAACGACGTTTGGTGGTGATGGATGACTTGATGAGCGAAACGGATAACAGGGTGACAAAATTATTTACGAAAGGTAGTCATCATCGCAACATGAGTGTCATGTACATCGTGCAGAATCTGTTTGGGAAAAACAAAGAACAACGGACCATCAGCTTGAACAGTCATTATCTAGTGGTATTCAAGAACCCAAGAGACGCCTCACAGATCACCCATTTAGCTAAACAGATGTATCCTGGAAGATTGAAGTACGTTCAGGAAGCTTTAAAGAGGCGACAGCCAAACCCCACGGTTATTTGTTGTTTGACTCTCGTCAGGAGACACCCGATCATCTCCGTCTGAGAACACATATTATACCCCCGACCCATCAAGTCGTGTATGTGCAGAAATGATTTTCGTCTTCCAATATGCCATGTTTTACCTGCAACGATATTTTTCTTTTTGGTGGAGAAAGGGAGAGAAGGATGTGTGGAGATTGTATAACACACTGTGAAGTCTTTGATACAGTGTACGCTGGAGTAACCCCTCCCGTTTCGTGGTGGTAGTCCTTCAGTGAGACTTTGTGGGTCTTTAAAAAGCGAGCGCCCATCTACACACGTGGTTATTTGCGATCGGAACATTGACTCTTCACCACCATGTCGGCGCGTATGAGAAGGAATCTACCCATGTTGCAGTTGTTGTGTGGTGCCAAGCCTGCTGTTATTAAGGCGGCCCTGAAAGGGGCCTCGCCGGATTTGATCAACGCCCTGAGTGAATGTTCCCTCACATTTTAAAAGGCCACGTGAGACTGACTCCTGCCCAGAAGAAACAGTTGTGTAGATACAAGCAGAGCTTACGCCCCTGGCGAAGAAAGGAACATCCAGCAAGAGAAAGAAGCAGATCTTGCAGAAGGGGGATTTCTCGGTGCCCTCATCAACCTGTCCTGGGGTGCTCGGAGGATTACTGGGGGGCTTGTAACCACATCATGGAGCATGCGAAGAAAATGATTTTAGTGGATCCTCGTGTGCTAGACTCTGTTCGCGGACCTCCAGTTCCTGATGCACATCTGACAGTCTTAGGGACATGGATCAGCAGATGCGTGATATATTAGAGAACAATGATACAAGCGCCGAAGACAAGGCTAATATGTATCATCAGACCCTTTGGAAATATTTGAAACGTTTTGATCAGTTTAAGGAAAAACCACTGGGAGTAGTGACTGTTCAAACACCCGCTCAACCCAACCCGAATCAGAAAACAGAGACTGTTGATGACGCGTCAACTCCCACGTGGACGAGCGTGGAGAAGGATGTTGTGGAGAGTGTACCCAAAACGATGAAAAGCAAAGCGGAGCGACTTTTAAAACCGCGTTCAGAATCAACCCAGATCTGAAATGGAACCAGCGAGGGGAAATCATGTGGCGAGGACAGCTGATTAAAAACTCGAACCTCGTTGATTTGGTCAATGATGTGCTGAGAAAACGACGCCACTTCCAACCTATTGGGTGGAAATCCTTTGCCGCTGCTCTCAGTGATGCCACATCCCCCAAGATTTAGTTGGAAACCCCGACCGTTGGAAGTTTATGACAACACAAATACCCGGCACCCTGTCCTATTCTTAAACAGTCTACGGAAGGACCTGTCCGCGCAGGTTCCTCTTCCCCTCAACCCGTGACTTCTACACCATCCATGCCAACACCCCCACCATCACTGAGAAACGTCGCCTTATCATCGATCAGAAAGCCGCGAGGTACAGAAGACTCTGACCCGTTGGAAGGGAGACACCTTTTTCTTGGAAAAAAAGACACACAGACGGACCCGGAAACAACAGAGATTAAGCAAGACGGCGCCTTTGATGGATTGGAGTCCTACTGACTACACCCGAAATGGCGCCGCGGAAAAATAAGAAAACAATATCGAAACAGAACAGAATGTTGGCGCAGGCTTACTACACACCACAACGCCCTGGATCTTTTGGTGGTGTTCACGCCTTGAAAACGTATAACGAAGGCAAAAGAGTCTGTGCTCAAAGAATGGTTGAGTCACGAAGATGCTTATACTCTTCATAAACCTGTGCGACACAAGTTTGAGAGGAGGCGTGTTGTTGTAGGAGGAATGGACCATCAATGGCAAGCTGATCTGATTGACGTCCAACGCCTGAAGAAAAACAATGATGGTTTTAGCATCTGCTGACAGTCATCGATGTCTTGTCTAAATATGCTTGGGTCGTTCCTTTGAAAAACAAGACAGGCCCTGTGATGGTGAGGCCTTTTGAACGCATCCTTGAACAGGGTCGGAAACCCTCAAACTCCAAACAGACAAAGGGGCAGAGTTTCTGAACAAAACATTTCAAACGTTTTTGAAGGAAAGAAGAATACACTTTTTTGTGACAGAAAACGAGGATACGAAAGCCTCTGTGGTAGAGAGACTGAATCGCACTTTGAAAGAGAAGCTCTGGCGCTACTTTACCAGAAAAAATACTTTGAGATTTGTGGGAAGTTTACCACAGTTGGTAAAGGCATACAACCATTCGTTTCACCCGCAGCATCCAGCGTGCTCCTGCAGAAGTGACAACACACAACCAAGAAAATGTATGGCAGACTCTGTACAACAGCGACCAGCCTACGTCCTCCTCTCCTCACCCGCAACTGAAACTAGGAGATCGTGTACGCATCAGTAAAACGAGGAAGACATTTAAAAAAGGTTATTGCCTTCTTGGTCTGAAGAACTTTTCACAGTCAGTCGAATAAAAAAGACCATCCCAGTGACTTACATCCTCAAAGACGATCATGGAGAAGAGCTTCAAGGAACGTTTTATGACCAGGAGATACAGAAAGTGGGGGAGAAACAGATTTATCGTATTGAAGCGATCTTGAAGCAACGCAAAAAAGCTAATGGACAGCGTGAATATTTAATCAAATGGTATGGCTATGACTCTTCATTCAATTCATGGATTTCCTCAGTCAGCACTGACCACCTACGCGCACTGACCATGCCTGATCAGAACCAAGTAGAAGCAGCTCTGACTCATGATGATGATGAAACCGTCACTCTACGCGGGACCAAGAAATCTGCGCTGTGGCGTGTGTTTGGACGACGAGTTCCTCGCGTGAAATTGTTTTCGGTTGTCAGACGCTCCTGGTTTTATGCGGTGGTAGTGTGTCTCTATTTAATCTGAGTCGCGGTCAAGGAGTGGACAATTTGTGGTGGCTCTTCTTGGAGTTGTCTCGGGTACATCCTTCCAAATCCTACCATCGATCCACGGCCAACGACCCACTGAAACCAGTATGTTCTACTTGACGCTACCCAGCAACAGCTCCATGTCGTACTACCCCGATAACAACGCCGGTCACTTTTTCACCAAACTACCTCAACCGTGTGACTGAACGAGATTACGAAGTGGGCCTGTCTGAAATTCTGTTCAGCAACACGTACTTTAACATTGAAGAACAAGAAATTTGGATTCATTTTCGCCCCGATGGAGAGTCAGATCAACAGTCGAACAACTACCTGCGGGATTGTATGAATCAGCAGAATTTTTGACTCATACTTTAACCAAGTGTATCGACGGTCTGTGAAGAAAGAAAAAGAAGGCAACATCAAACTGTATTATAATCGTGCTACCCGAAAAGTGACAGTTAGACTGTATGAGGCTGATAGCGTTCTCCAGATCAGCCCCGCATTAGAGATATCTTGGGTCTGAGAGAGACATTATGTTTGGGAAAGGTGTCTATGAAAGTAAAAACCAAGTACATCTCCAACGCGGGTTTGAGGTGTCTATGTCTACTGCGACTTGGTGCAACCACGTCCTGTTGGTGATGTGATGGTTCCCTTGCTCCGAATTGTCCCGACTGGGAATCAGAGCAATGAAGTCGTACATCATATTTTTGAAAAACCCAACTATTTCCTTGAGTAGGTTCCAGTTCAACACAGTGGAAAATCCTTTTAACCAAAGACACGGGCAAACCTCTGTCATTGACAAAGGGAAAAACCATCGTGACGCTTCACTTTCGGCGCAGACGACCTGACGGCCTTTAAGAGATGGTGCGTCACGTTCCCTTGAACACCGATGGAAAAGCTTATGAAGACTATTACTGCGCCCAAGCTGGTCACGGGCTCCCTGTGTTTATAGGGGGAAGAAATTACCGAGGGAGAGGACTGGAAACCTTCTAGGAGGACTCGGGCGTACTCTCATCCCATTGTTAAAAAGTGGTGGAAAGGCTTTACTGAAGGAAGGGACTCGAACTGGCATGCAGCTCGCGCAAGATGTGCTGTCTGGGCAAAATGTGAAGTCCGCTCTCCAGCACCGGGGTAAGCAGGCTGGCAAACGATTGTTGCATCAAGCCGTGAGCAGAGTCAACCGGCCCTGCGACACCACCGGGGAACCTGCTAGGAGGCGTATAAAATAGCGTCCTCAACCAGCGTGGGTCACTCCAGACGCGGCAAGGGAAGAAAAAGAAGACCACCAGGATTCCTCGAGACATTTTTGGATAGACACCATGTCGTTGCTACACCAGCATTCGCGTGAAAGTGTAAATACTGGACTTGACTTGTTTTCTGTATGGGTCACTCAATCAGCGGTAGAAGAAGGTGCATTTGTAGAACATCATCCACTAGCAACCTTGGCTCACGGGGCACCCATTGAATTCCATATCAGCGGTGCCACCTCAGACTACGTGGATTCTGAGCAATACCAATCTCCACATCCGTGCTAAAGTGACAAAAGCCGATGGCACAGCCCTTGACGCCGGCACTGACGTTGCCCCTGTCAACAACTGGCTCCATAGTCTGTTTTTCTCAGGTGGATGTCTCCCTGAACGACACCCTGATTTCATCCAGCACCAACACTTACCCCTATCGAGCGTACATCGAGTCAACATTGAACTACGGCAAGGATGCGAAAGACAGTCATTTGACAAGTAGTCTGTATTTCTCTGACACACCCGGTCGTCTTGAGGACACCCAAGGGGATAACAATGTCGGCCTGAAGATCGACGTGAGCTGACAGCTGGAGTGGAGAAGTGGATATGTTGGGACGCCTTCACACAGATTTGATGCTCCAGGACGCTACCTGATCAACGGAGTGGGACGTCAAACTCAGACTCATCCCCTCCAAAAAACGCCTTCAACCTCATGGCACATGATGGTGGTGCGGGTGCGCCCTATAAAAGTGTCATCACTCACGCATTCCCTGTTTGTTCGCAAAGTGAAACTGAATCCGGCCGTTTCCTTGGCTCACGAAAAGGCGCTGGAAAGGGGTACGTGCAAGTACCCTCTAAAGAGAATCGTTCAGAAGACCTTCGCTATCCCCCAAGGCAACTTCAGCGCCATCCAAGACAACCTCTTTCTCAGTCAGACCCCAAACCAAGATCGTCGTCGCTCTTGTACACAGCGCGGCGTTCAATGGACGATACAACAGAAATCCATTCCACTTTCAACACGCCAACTTAAATTTCCTGTGTCTGTACATGGACGGACGCCAGATTCCCGCCAAGGCCCTGACCCCGGATTTTGAACAGCGGCAGTTTGTGAGGGCCTACCACAGTCTGATGCTGGGCACGGGGGTGGTGAACAGAGACGCCGGAAACACCATCAAGTATCAAGATTATGATCGAGGATACACCCTGTATGCTTTTGATCTGACTCCGAGTTTGTGGGACGGAGACCAGCAGTTTGAACTGGTCAGGAGTGGGCGCACTTCGTCTGGAAATGAAGTTTCTCTCAAGCTCTGGCTGAACCTGTCCATGTGATTGTGTATGCAGAGTTGGACAGTATGATCGAAATCGATCGCGCTCGCCAAGTGCTGACAGACTTTTCACATGAATAGTGTGGACATTGTCGACTGTGTTGACTAAAGACATTCACGCCCGGCGTGTCTTTGGGGAATATATGCAAGGAACAAGCTCCCTCTCTATTTTACCACCCCAATGACCCGTCGCCGTGGTGATTAACACCGACACACAGCTCTGGACCCGGAGAACATTGGGTCAGTGTTTGGTTTGATGGTCGTGGTAAAGCAGAATATTTTGACAGTTTTGGTCTACCCCCTTCGTTGTAATCCAGACATTGAAAAGTTTATGTGAAACACAGTTTCAGTTATCGTTTTAACCAAAGACTTATTCAAGACTTGACCACTCAGCCTGTGGGTACTATGTGCTGTATTTCATTTAAGAAAAAGTCGCGGTCACAGTCTTCCCCAAGTGTTGTCGGTGTTCCACCCCCATACACTGAGGACCAATGATCAAAAAGTGAGATCATTTATTCATTCTGTTCACAGAAAAAGTCTTTTAAAAGCGTTGTAACGTAGGAGTGTGTCACATACAACACACGTTTCCTGCGACTCACAATGGAGACGGTTCTGGAGGAAGTTAAAAGTTGGGATTGAAAAAATGAAAGCTCAGATGCGCTTGACTCTTATCCATCTGTTTGTCACAGAGTTGTTACCAACCTATCGCGCCGAGTTTGAGCAAACTGTACAGAGTGCGGAAGGAGAATGTGTCACATGCTTCTTTCATACTCTTGTGTGTGGTGTGTGTGTGTGTGTGTGTGTGTGTGGTGTGTGTGTGTGTGTGTGTGTGTGTGTTCGATTTTGATTTTGATGTGTGTGTGTGTGTGTGTGTGTGTGTGTGCGTGCGTGCGTGCGTGCGTGCGTGCGTGCGTGCATGCCTTCGTTATACGTTTCAAGGCGTGAACACCACCAAAGATCCAGGGCGTTGTGGTGTGTAGTAAGCCTGCGCCAACATTCTGTTCTGTTTCGATATTGTTTTCTTATTTTTCCGCGGCGCCATTTCGGGTGTAGTCAGTAGGACTCCCAATCCATCAAAGGCGCCGTCTTGCTTAATCTCTGTTGTTTCCGGGTCCGTCTGTGTATCTTTTTTTTCCAAGAAAAAGGTGTCTCCCCTTCCAACGGGTCAGAGTCTTCTGTACCTCGCGGCTTCCTGATCGATGATAAGGCGACGTTTCTCAGTGATGGTGGGGGTGTTGGCATGGATGGTGTAGAAATCACGGGTTGAGGGGAAGAGGAACCTGCGCGGACAGGTCCTTCCATAGACTGTGAAGAATAGGACAGGGTGCCGGGTATTTGTGTTGTCATAAACTTCCAACGGTCGGGGTTTCCAACTAAATCTTGGGGATGTTGGCATCACTGAGAGCAGCGGCAAAGGATTTCCCCCCAATAGGTTGGAATGGCGTCGTTTTCTCAGCACATCATTGACCAAATCAACAGGGTTCGAGTTTTTAATCAGCTGTCCTCGCCACATGATTTCCCCTCGCTGGTTCCATTTCAGATCTGGGTGATTCTGAACGCGGTTTAAAAGTCGCTCCGCTTTGCTTTTCATCGTTTTGGGTACACTCTCCACAACATCCTTCTCCACGCTCGTCCACGTGGGAGTTGACGCGTCATCAAACAGTCTCTGTTTTCTGATTCGGGTTGGGTTGAGCGGGTGTTTGAACAGTCACTACCCCAGTGGTTTTTCCTTAAACTGATCAAAAACGTTTCAAATATTTCCAAAGGGTCTGATGATACATATATAGCCTTGTCTTCGGGCTTGTATCATTGTTCTCTAATATATCACGCATATGCTGATCCATGTCCCTAGGACTGTCAGATGTGGCATCAGGAACTGGAGGTCCGCGAACAGAGTCTAGCACACGAGGATCCACTAAAATCATTTTCTTCGCATGCTCCATGATGTGGTTACAAGCCCCCCAGTAATCCTCCGAGCACCCCCAGGACAGGTTTGATGAGGGCACCGAGAAATCCCCCCTTCTGCAAGATCTGCTTCTTTCTTGCTGGATGTTCCTTTCTTCGCCAGGGAGCGTAAGCTCTGCTTGTATCTACACAACTGTTTCTTCTGGGCAGGAGTCAGTCTCACGTGGCCTTTTAAAATGTTGAGGGAACATTCACTCAGGGCGTTGATCAAATCCGGCGAGGCCCCTTTCAGGGCCGCCTTAATAACAGCAGGCTTGGCACCACACAACAACTGCAACATGGGTAGATTCCTTCTCATACGCGCCGACATGGTGGTGAAGAGTCAATGTTCCGATCGCAAATAACCACGTGTGTAGATGGGCGCTCGCTTTTAAAGACCCACAAAGTCTCACTGAAGGACTACCCACCACGAAACGGAGAGGGGTTACTCCAGCGTACACTGTATCAAAGACTTCACAGTGTGTTATACAATCTCCACACATCCTTCTCTCCCTTTCTCCACCAAAAAGAAAAATATCGTTGCAGGTAAAACATGGCATATTGGAAGACGAAAATCATTTCTGCACATACACGACTTGATGGGTCGGGGGTATAATATGTGTTCTCAGACGGAGATGATCGGGTGTCTCCTGACGAAGGTCAAACAACAAATAACCGTGGGGTTTGGCTGTCGCCTCTTTAAAAGCTTCCTGAACGTACTTCAATCTTCCAGGATACATCTGTTTAGCTAAATGGGTGATCTGTGGACGTCTCTTGGGTTCTTGAATACCACTAGATAATGACTGTTCAAGCTGATGGTCCGTTGTTCTTTGTTTTTCCCAAACAGATTCTGCACGATGTACATGACACTCATGTTGCGATGATGACTACCTTTCGTAAATAATTTTGTCACCCTGTTATCCGTTTCGCTCATCAAGTCATCCATCACCACCAAACGTCGTTTCTGATCATCCCATTCTTCTACTTTGGGTAGCCCTTCGATAAAAGTGACTCCTTTCAAAAGATGATATCCAGACTGCCACTCTCTCGTAACACCACACAATCTCATCGGGTGGTGGTGTCATTACTTCATGGATGTGATTTATAAACTTGTTGACCCAAACAGTTTTTCCACTTCCTGTTGGACCAGCAATCACACAGGTAAAGGGATGTTTCCACCTTGGATCCATAGCTTCTTCTGTTAGCGACCCACATTGACATTCTTTTTTATTCCTGGTCTACGGATTCCCTGTCATCATCAGCATCATCCTAAGTGTCATCACCGCCGTCTCTAACACGTCTACGTACCACGCGGCAACGAGAAAACAAAAACAAACACGGCGTTACATCGATCCGCACACGCGCGTAGCAACACGACACACCCCCATCTATTTTTAACCCCATTACGTCAGCAAACAAGAAAAACATTTTTTTTATCGAGCGTGACTCACCGTGACAAGAACACAAAAACAAAAACAAAACCACGTGACCCCGACGCCACCTGCCGTCACCTGCCACCACCCACCTGCCACCCCCACCCACCTGACATACCCCCACCTGCCGCGACACCTGCGCAACACCGGGGGAGGTCCTCTCCGAGGTCCTCAAAAAAGGGGTGAAACGTCCCTTACCCTACTACTAGCGTAGATGTATATGAAGTTGAAAGAATTATGAAAAATCCCCTCCCGTATATTATTTAAGAGAAACTCTCTCTTCTAGTGGTGCTACTACGTCTAAAAGGCCTGCCCCTAAAAGATCCTTTGTTCGTGAAGAGCTGCAAGTTGTCCCGCCAAACACAGTGAGTTAACAAAAAAAATAGTATTTATTTTTGCTAAACTTATTTTTTGTTAAACTTATTTTTTGGTCTCTTTTTGGGTTTAACTGATCATGTGTTTGTTTTTCAATGTTCTGTTTAATTGCATCAGTGTCTACCTGTCGTGAAGTAAACGTCTTTCTCCACTCCTTTTGAAGTTCAATTTTTTGTTGTCTATAATCCTCACCATCAGCCATAAGCTTCTGAAATTCTTCGTCTGTAATGTTTTCATCCTGTAATGATTTGCTTATTCTTAATCTTAATGAACAAAGTTTTGCTGACGCTAGGGCTACAATGGCAGTGTGCTTTTGTAATTTAGGAGTTAATTTTTTTAAAAACAGCACTTACAATCATAGACACGGCGCCTAACCCCAAACCAAGGCCCCCTAATGCTAAAGAGGCTGCGCCCCAGCCCCAGTAGCTAAAAGAGCAACACTAGACCCAGCACTTACGCTAGCTACAGCTGATGAGCCAGTAATTACATAAGAAAGAGTATTTAAAGCTTTAGCATATTTCTTTCTAGTAACTCTATACTTATCCAAGTCGCTTTCTATTTCCTTTTGAAGTTCGGTTATTTGCTCTAACCTAAACTGTTGAACCTCCATTTTTAATCAAATTAATTTTGTAAAAATGTTCTTATTAATCCTTCTGGTAGCACTTCATCAACAGAGTAAAAAGCAATAAAATCAACATACTTAATGAAAATGAAGTCGAGTACTGTTAGTTTGGTTTTGTCAACATTCACAGTAACCTTGTCAGATGATGAGAAAGTGTTTATTTCATCCCGTTTTTGGTAATGGCAATAACAAGCTTAAGAGGGCCATCCAAGTTTTCAGACGATAATTGTACTCCCTTGCTAACACATGTTCTGGCAAACTAGAATTAGACTCCCTGGAGTAATTAATAAAACAAAAAATCAAAGTAGCAGTGTTAGGCATTGGGGGTTTGGGGATAAATTCTAGGGTTACTGTGTCATCCCCCACTTCAGCTAAGGGCTTCTTTCTGCTCAGCACATATTCACGCTTATTATATGTATCTATTACAATCTGCTTTTTCTGTTGTGTTCCTGGAACAAGACTGGTAAGAAAGGGACCTGCATTCAAAGCCTTTCTAAAATTTTGTTTTTTATCAAAGTATACATTGGGGCTTCGTAAGTCAAATTTAAAATCCCAGTGGTTTTTCCTTAAAAAACGTTTCAAATATTTCCAAAGTGTCTGATGATACATATTAGCCTTGTCTTCGGCGCTTGTATCATTGTTCTCTAATATGTCACGCATCTGCTGATCCATGTCCCTAAGACTGTCAGATGTGGCATCAGGAACTGGAGGCCCGCGAACAGAGTCTAGCGCACGAGGATCCACTAAAATCATTTTCTTCGTATGCTCTATGATGTGGTTACAATCCCCCAGTAATCCTCCGAGCACCCCCAGGACAGGTTTGATGAGGGCACCGAGAAATCCCCCCTTCTGCAAGATCTGCTTCTTTCTCTTGCTGGATGTTCCTTTCTTCGCCAGGGAGCGTAAGCTCTGCTTGTATCTGCACAACTGTTTCTTCTGGACAGGAGTCAGTCTCACGTGGCCTTTTAAAATGTTGAGGGAACATTCACTCAGGGCGTTGATCAAATCTGGCGAGGCCCCTTACAGGACTGCCTTAATAACAGCAGGCTTGGCACCACACAACAACTGCAACATGGGTAGATTCCTTCTCATACGTGCTGACATGATGGTGAAGAGTCAATGTTCCGGTCGCAAATAACCACGTGTGTAGATGGGCACTCGCTTTTAAAGAGCCACAAAGTCTCAGTCTCACTGAAGGACTACCACCACGAAACGGAGAATGGTTGCTCCAGCGTACACTGTATCAGAGACTTCACAGTGTGTTATACAATCTCCACACATCCTTCTCTCCATTTCTCCACCAAAAAGAAAAATATCGTTGCGGGTAAAACATTGCATATTGGAAGACGAAAATCATTTCTGCACATACACGACTTGATGGGTCGGGGGTATAATATTTGTTCTCAGACGGAGATGATCGGGTGTCTCCTGACGAAGGTCAAACAACAAATAACTGTGGGGTTTGGATGTCGCATCTTTAAAAGCTTCCTGAACGTACTTCAATCTTCCGGGATACATCTGTTTAGCTAAATGGGTGATCTGTGAGGCGTCTCTTGGGTTCTTGAATACCACCAGATAATGACTGTTCAAGCTGATGGTCCGTTGTTCTTTGTTTTTCCCAAACAGATTCTGCACGATGTACATGACACTCATGTTGCGATGATGGCTACCTTTCGTGAATAATTTTGTCACCCTGTCATCCGTTTCGCTCATCAAGTCATCAATCACCACCAAACGTCGTTTCTGGTCATCCCATTCTTCTACTTTGGGTAGCCCTTCGATAAAAGTGACTCCTTTCAAAAGATGATATCCAGACTGCCACTCTCCATAACACCACACAATCTCATCGGGAGGTGGTGTCATTACTTCATGGATGTGATTTATAAACTTAGTGACCCAAACAGTTTTTCCACTTCCTGTTGGACCAGCAATCACACAGGTAAAGGGATGTTTCCACCTTGGATCCATAGCTTCTTCTGTTAGCGTCCCACATTTACAATCTTTTTTTATTCCTGGTCTACAGACTTTAAAACGGATTCCCTGTCATCATCAGCATCATCAGCATCCTAAGCATCATCACTGTCATCACCGCCATTTCTTTTTTTTTAACACGCCTACGTCAGCGGACAACCACGCGGCAACGAGAAAACACCCCATTTATTCAACAACAACAAAACCACGGCGTCGACAAACATTGATCCGAACGCGCGCAGCAACACGAAACACCCCCATCTATTTTTAACCCACTACGTCAGCAAACAACCACCCCACCAAACAACAAAGACTAAAAAAAAGATTTTTTATTAGCACATGACGTCAACATTATCGAGGCCGATCGTGACTCACCACACACCGTGACCTTGACCCCTCCACCGACTTCCGCCATGCGCACCACCTGCCTCACCACCTGCCGCGACACCTGCCGCCTACTTCCGGCATGCGCAACACCACTTCCGGTGGAGGTCCCCTCCGAGGTCCCCTTTTAGGGCATGAAAAGTCCCTCACCTTACTACTTGTGGGGATTCTACGTTGAAAGCATCTTTCCCCTCCTCACGGAAATTGCATTCTGAGGAGGAAATAGTCTATTAAACTTGTTCCTGCTCTGAATATAAAAAAATGTTTATGTCTAACATCCACTGAGAAACAAAATGTTAAACTGATGCAGAAAAACTTTGACCAGCGGAACATAACAGCTCCAGAGCATGACGAGAAACCTTGGCAGAGTCACCAGAGGAACCAGGGAGTTCTTGAACATTGATATAAAATGTATAAAATCTTGATACTTCACGTACATACAGGCCTGTCATTATCACATCTCATTAACTCTATCCTTGCTTGTCTACATGTATATATTCTCTCTCTCTCTCTCTCTCTCTCTCTCTCTCTCTCTCTCTCTCTCTCTCTCTCTCTCTCTCTTTTCTCTCTCTGCGCGCGCGTGTGCGTGTGTGTGTGTGTGTGTGTGTGTGTGTGTGTGTGTGTGTGTGCATGCGTGCGTGCGTGCGTGCGTGTGTGTGTGTGTGTGTGTGTGTGTGTGTGTGTGTGTGTGTGTGTGTGTGTTTGTTTGTTTCTCTCCATCTGTATGAGCATTAGGTCCATATTAGTCGATTGATTAGTAGGTGTATTAACGAGTTCAGTTTGTAAACATGACAACATACTTTCACTTTGCTAAATAATCATTCTGGTATTGCTGAAATTATTCTGACTGCATCACAGTGCATGAATGAAAACTCTCTGGTCATGTTGAACTATAATCCTAATGAAGTTTGCCAGAAAAAAAAAGACTTTTCAGTTTGAAATCTAACATACCGTACAGCGTTCCGTACTTGTCAACACACTGCTCGTCTGCCAACACTCGCCCCCGGCTGTGACGTCCCGCAAGTGTGTGTCTGGTCATCTTGTGACGTCACGCAAGTGTGTGTCTGGCCATCTTTTCTCGAAGGCCCACGATTGTAGGGCGGGATGAAAACTCTTCGCATCTGGCCACATTACTGATCACCCCTGGGTCTAACTTGAGACCCTATGGCGCCCTAGGGCCCCAAGCCAGATCCAGAGGATCACAGATAATGTGGCCAGATGCGAAGAGTTTTGGGAATATGCCTTTAATAGTGGTATTTCTTATACTTGGTTGCCTGCTTTCAGCTTGTCTAATTTGGGGCAATTCTCTCACCCCCTTTTCAGTGACTCTTCCTAGGACACACACAAACACACACACATTGTGGTTTACGGGCGTTTATAGCTGCGCCAGTGACCCAGACAGCTTATTGTGGTTTACGGGCGTTTATAGCCTCGCCAGTGACCCAGACAACACATTGTGGTTTGCGGGCGTTTATAGCCATGCCAGTGACCTAGACGAAACACGAAAATGGGAAGAGTCACTAGAGGGCAGAGAAGAGGGCCAAATTTAGACTTTCCAAACCGCGCAAACAAGTACAAAACCACTGCAGGCATATTCCCAATTTTACACTTTTTGGATTAATATATATACTGTGCAAACTGAAAGCTTCATAATTTTATGGTGTTTATGCATAAGTGCGACTGTTATTAAATTTGTTTTTTATCAAGCAGAATAGTTTTAAAGGTTAAACAACAACTGTGCTTTAAAGTACTTTTTAGTAGCTACTTTGTACAATATTCATATTAAAAGCTTTAGCAAATTAAACACAAAAACACAACTTTTAATAATCAATTCTCTCTCACTAATCTATAAATAGATAATTTATTCAGGGAAGACAATTACTTTTATGCATAATTAAAGGAGATAAATCACTTTCATTATCATTGTTTTGATTATTTTGATTGTTAATGATTACTCTGTGCGGGTGCTAACAAGGAAGGTAGAAATCAATACTAGAGAACTGTTGCCAGAGAGCGGAAAACCCCAGGGCTTAAAATAGACCTCAGCAGCCTATTGATCGTTTGGCAGCGTGCATTGCGGAACGCGTTACAGGCCTATGCTGCGACTTACTTATTTTTTAATTGTCGTTTTTATTCTGGTTTAAAAAAATGAAGCCCGAAGTAGTTACAGAGCTTAGTAACATATGTAGAATTTGGGAGGAGGAGAGGAGGTGGGGGGCTGATAAAGATCAGTTAAAGAGCAGGTTTGAAGAATTAATTACTGATCTTTTTGAGCGTATAGATATACGCGAAAGTGTAGTGGAAGCCGTTAGTAAAATACCAGATTCTTGGCCCCAACCAGTTATAAAGTTGTTTGCCATTTTAGTTGATAATATGGCTCCTGAAGATGTTAATCTGACTGTTTCTACCAGCCCTGAAGGAGTAGCTATTCACTTTAATCAAGATTAGGTTTTACGATTAGAAAGACTATGAATAACAGCTGAATTTACAATTTATTTTTTTATTTATTTTAGATTTAAAAATGGCTGTCGAATTCAGTCAATCTGATTTAAAGAATTGTAATGAACTATTTAACGAAACAATGAAGGTACTAAACATTGATTTTAGTGAATTTGGGCTTGAGAATGATGTAAACAATATAATAAAAAGATCATAGTGAACTATTTAACGAAGCAGTCAAAGTGATGAACATTGACTGTAGTGATTCAGAAAAAGCTAAAATATTGGCGAGTGTTATTGTAAGGTTAACGTGTCTTGAAGTGTTGCAACGCTTGGGTGAAGAATAAAAAGCGCGTTTACTTACTTTTATTTACATTTATTTTTTTAATTTACGTAAATATTGTGGCTTTAAAAATGACAACCACAAGTAAATTCGAGGATGGAAAACTATATACGATGGAAGAAATATTTGGTAGTGACAAACAATTAAGCAATACATTTAGCGAAGTAGACATGGACATTATTAACCCCACAAACGTCAGGAAAGCGTGACACGTACTATCAGTAAAATCCCAGAGTTTCTTCAGATGGAGCCACCAGTAAAAGTGCTGTTGGCCGTTCTGATTGATTATATAACGCCTGATGATAGTAACATGCAAGTCTGGGTTTCAACTAAACAGAAAGAAGTTATTAGCTATCGCGACCTTAATTCTGACTGGGCTGACTACATGCTTACACAGTTTTAACCATACAAGTGAGGAGGCTAAGTTAAGGGGTTCTGGCTGGTCTGAAGGGACAGTCCTTGAAATCAGATTAAGACAAACAAAGTTCTATCCTATAGTTGGCAATTCTCACCTTCCTCTCCCAAAAGAGTTAGTTTTAAAACGAACAGTCTTAAACATACATAATTCTGACAGCATGTGTTTTATGTGGTGTGTTTAAGCGCATTTACATCCTGTTAAAAATCATGCAAACAGAGTTTCTAAGTATGAACAATACAAACAAGAGCTGAACTTTAATAACATAACCTCTCCAGTAAGTATAGAAAGTATATCTCAGTTTGAAGAGCAAAACAAACCAATCACTGTAAACGTATACACATGGTCTGTAGTAGACAATCTAGTGCCTCTAAGGATTTCTCCAAACGCTCCTACTTTAGGCGATTCACTTAAACAAACATGTAGACTTGATCCTGTTTGCAGATAGTACAAAGAGTCATTATGTATTAATCAGAACAATAAGCAGACTTATGGCTTATACTACAAAAGACAATTTTAAACAAGGACTTTGTAGAAGGTGTTTGGACACAATCTCTACTATAAAAGCAGCTGCCAGTCATAGAACTTATTGTAAAAGTTTTGTAGACTGTGAAACCAAACTCCTCACACCTAAACCTGGGTCTAAGGTCAGTTTTAAAAAATTTACACAAAATGCAAATGAGTCCATACGTGGTTTATGCTGACTTTGAATCGCTCTTGCCACAGTACTATGGGCCACAACTGCAAGAACAAAAACAACCTATTAACCCACCATCAGATCTGTTCTTATGCGTTTATTGTTGTTAGGTCAGATGGGGCACACACACACCCAGAGATTTACAGAGGCCCCAATGCAGCTAGTAGATTTTTAGAGCAGATGAAACAACTTCGCAATCAGTTATCCAACCAACTGAACCTTTCAGGCATTGTTATGTCTCCTGAAGACCAAGAACGTTATGACTCATCTACACACTGCTGGATTTGCGGCTTAGAGCTAACACCTAACAGTAAAGACGTGACAGTAAGAGACCACGATCACATTACTGGAAAGTTCAGAGGGGCCGTGCACAACAATTGTAATCTTCAACTTAAGGTTGACCCCAAAAAATGGAAACTGCCTATCTTCTTTCATAACCTACGAGGCTACGATTCTCATTTTATCATGCAAGCAGTGACTTCTGAATATAAGAGGGTTGCCTGCATTGCACAGTCTTCAGAAAAGTACATGACTTTTACTCTTGACTGTTTATCCTTTTTTGACTCAGCCCAACATCTGATGGCTAGTTTAGATAAGTTAGCGGGATCGCTACAAGACTTTCCGATCACTAAACAATATTTTGATCCATCTTTGGTGCATAAAGGCGTCTATCCTTATGAATACATGAACTCGTGGGAAAGGTTTGATGAAGACTCGCTTCCCCCTAAAGGCGCTTTCTTTTCTAGCCTTAGAGGCAAAGACATAACTGATGCTGACTATGAATACGCTCAGAAAGCCTGGACAGAATTACACTGTCAAACGATGGGCAATTATCATGATCAATATTTATTGGCTGACGTGTGTTTATTGGCAGACGTCTTTCAGAATTACAGATCTACATGCATGAAACATTACAGCTTAGACTCATCACATTACATCTCTGCCCCAGGCCTTTCTTGGGATGCATTCTTGAAGTCTACAAACATCAAGATTGACTAATATCTGATCTACCCACACTTCAGATGATTGAAGACGGTTTAAGGGGAGGTATTAGCATGGCCTCACATCCTTACTGCAAAGCCAACAACAAGTATTTAGACGATTATAATCCCGCTAAACCATCCAATATCTAATGTACTTAGACGCCAATAATCTGTATGGATGGGCCATGAGTCAACCACTTCCACTGAGAAACTTTAAGATGTGCAAGGGGCCCCATGAAGTTAATACAGTGTTAGGTATTCTGTCACAGCTTATGCCCGATAATCCAGCAGGACTAATCTTGGAAGTAGACTTAGAATATCCTAAAGAATTACACGATCCCCACAACGATTACCCCTAGCCGCAGCAAGATTAAAGATGAGTCCTATCGAACCGCCTAAACTTGTGCCTAATCTTAGACATAAAACTAAATATGTGTGCCATTACAGACTCCTACAGTTTTACTTAAAACACGGGCTGAAACTAAGAGCTGTTCACAGAATAATTATCTGTGATCAAGAGCCCTTCATGAGGCCATACATCAAGAAGAATACTGATCTTAGAACCCAAGCTACTGATGCTTCAGAAAAAGACTTCTTTAAACTGATGAACAACAGCTGTTTTGGCAAAACCATGGAGAACGTACACAATCGTAAAGATGTGAAATTAGTTACAAAAGAAAAACAAGCAATTAAGCTGGTCTCTAAACCTAACTATCAAGACTTTAGAAGATTTAACGACAGCCTGGTTGGCATTATGATGAAGAAAAAGGATGTTAAGTTGGACAAGCCGGTGTTTATCGGCTTCACTGTATTAGAGTTGTCAAAGTTATTGATGTTAGAATTCTTGTACGACTACTTTAAACCACTGTACCCAGAAGCAAGAGTCCTTTACACAGACACTGACTCTTTTATTCTAGACGTCCCCACAGAAGACTTTTATAAGGATTTAGAAACAGAAGTAGCTAAAGGAGTTGATGGATGGTACGACACATGCGACTATCCAAAAGACAGTCCTTTACATTCAACTGTAAACAAGAAAGTAATTGGAAAGATGAAGGATGAAACTCAATGGGACAGTTTAAAAAGAATATGTTGGTTTGCGGTCAAAGATGTTATAGCGTTGCCAGCCACACTTCTGTAATAAAGAAGGCTAAGGGCATAAGTAAAGAAGTTGTCAAAAAAAATATAACTCACGATAACTACAAGCAAGCTCTCTTTGAAAACAAAGTATTTTATCACACAAATGTTAATCTGCGCTCTACTCTTCATCAAGTAAACACAACTGCTGTTAACAAGAAATCATGTCTCTAACAATAACAAGAGAACTTACGTCAATCCTGAGTTTTCATATGCTGTAGGGCATTGGAGAACTTTAAAAGATTAGCTTGACTGACTTGGCTTGTACGTAACTTAAGAACCTAACTAGTACTTACTTAAGAACTTAAACAAGAACTTAACTTAAGAACCTAACTAGTATTTAAACAAGAACTTAATTTTTTTTGCACTTAACTTGTAATTTACTTGCACTTAACTTAAAAGTACTTTCTATAACTAACTTAACTTGTACTTATCTAGTTCTTAACTTGTACTTATCTAGTTCTTAACTTGTACTTTATCTAGTTCTTAAAAACTATTCCATAGAAAATGGGTCTACAGCAGGAGGTTGCACTTTTTTTGCAGAAGCTGGTTCTTCTTCTTTTACTGTGGGGGCTTGCGACTTTGTTGTTAGGTATGGTGTTAGGTATCTGTATGCTAAAAATCCACCAACAACAGCAGCTCCCAATACATAATGATACATCTTATTGTTTGATTGTGATTGTGATTGTGTTGTTGTTAATTGTGTTGTTGTTAATTGTGTTGTTGTTGGTGGAGATGTTGTATTACTATCTAACAATTTTTGTTTTGCTGATTGGTTTGCTTTTTCCAGTCGGTTCCAATCAGCTAGTCTATGACCAGCCGCAACACGTCCAGGATTTTTAGGCTTAGTAACACTACTCACTTGTGGTAAATTCACTTGTGGTACATTCTGCTCCTGCGGAGGGTCCTGCGGCTTCTTCTTCTCCTGATCGCTCTTTTTTTTTATTGCGATTAAATTTAATATGATCAAAATTAATATGATTAAAAGTAATTAATCCCATGATGAACGGGCATAACATCGTCCCAAATCTATAATACATGTCACATGCAAGAGTTTCTAGGGACTTGTTTAAAACCGGATCTTGTGATAAGTCATATTTTAAATCTTCTTCTGAATCAACTGGCGCCATAATAATAATAATAATAATAATGGGGATTTATATAGCGCCTTCCACGGCACAAGGCGCTTTACAAAGGCAGAAAAAATGCAATTGCTAAATGTAAAGAAAATGCATTGAAAAAAAAACGGCTCAGAAATGAAAAACAAAGGCTCTCTCTCATTCTCTCCCACGCGCACACACACTCTCACGCACAGACACAACAAACCACAACAGCCGCAACAAGCACAAAACTACTAAGCAATCCACAAAAAATAACAAAAGTCATCAACTATCTGGTAATGACTGTCTTCTTAGTATTGTTTGAAAAGGTAGGTTTTCAGGGAGGTTTTGAAGGAAGAAAAGGTTTGAGAATGTCTTAAGTCATAGGGGAGTTTATTCCAGAGTTTGGGAGCTGCGTATGAGAAAGCTCGTTCGCCATGCTGTTTACGATGGGGGCGGTAACTGGGAAAGCGGAAGGTCCTAGTGTCGGTGGAGGAGCGGAGCGTACGTGATGGGACATATACTTGAAGGAGATCGGATAGATAGGCAGGGGCATCGCCAGTGAAAATCTTGAAGCAGAGACAACAACATTTGTATTTAATTCTTTCTTCAACGGGGAGCCAGTGCAACTTTTTCAGGAGAGGCTGCAGAGTTTCTGACTGGCGATACACATGTATTGATTGTTGCGTTCCACCACAAACTTGAATGGGTTTTGCTTTTTGACTTTTTGTTTTTTTTTCCTCCCCCGCCTCTTCTTCGTCTCCTCCCCCCCTCCTCCTCCTCCTCCTCTTTCTCCTCTTCCTCTTCCCCCAGCTCCTCAGCAAAATCAAACCCGTCTGGGTTGGACCGACTAATTTCCTCTACATTGTCTGTCATAGCAGTCATATCCATAAACCTCTGAATCAAATAGGGTTTGATGACATTGAGGTCATACTTGGAAGAATTAAACCCCACCACGGGCAGTTCGTGGAGGTACTCTTCCAGTTTTTTCTTTCAAGGAACGTGCAGGAATGTGGTGAGAGTTTACAGACTCGTCACCCTGCGAAGGATCAATCATGGCTTCTAAGGTATCAAACGCATCTTCAAAATGTTCACGGAGAAGAGAAAAGGAGGTTTCTGAAATCTGTTCCAAATACTTCACCATGGTGTCAACAAGTTTGCGGGGGTCCCCATCACTCACGAAACAACGAGGCTCTTCAAACCCAGTACATTGGAAGCGACAGCGACAGAGAGGGGAACGTGTCTAGCTGTGTATGTCGTGCTGGAGTGTGCTTGTTTTGTTTGTGGTAAGTCATCGGTCTCGAAGAACACTTCAAAGTCAAAAGTAGCTCTGTAAGGAAAAACGAAATCAGGATCAACAGAAATACCAACAGCGCTAAGCCACTGATTCCTCTCGGGGAATAGAACCACCGGTCCCCGGGGAGAAAGACGGGCTGTGGCGGCCCAGAGGCAGAGTCTCCTCGGGGACCCGGGTAACCTTGAGCACCAAGGGAGAGCACTGCCTCCTGCATCTCCCGGGTGGGGTCCGTGCCGGCCCCCTGCGTGGCAGAGGGGTCGGTGGGTGTTACGGTCGCCGAGCCTCCTGGCCGTGTGGTAGCGGACAGGGATGGCTGAGTCGACGCGTAAGCCTCAAGGGACAAAAGGTTACCCCTGGTCCCGCTGGTCGATCCTCCCCCCGGAGGAACGGGACCGCGGACGTTGCCCAATAGGGGAGCGGAAGAAGTCCGCTCCCCAACGTTCTGTACCCCTAGGGGAGATTGAAACGATCGATCGGAGTGGTTCGACCGTCGGGGGTGAGGGCGCAGATCCGAGCTAGTCGATGCCTGCGTACCTGACCCGGGGTTGTGGTCAGAGGGAGGGTACCACCAAAGACTGTCCACAGCCCCTCCACCGGAGTGTTGACGCTCCTCGTGTCCGAGTCGTGGCTGAACCCGGACACGGTTGGGGATGAGCGCGATGAGAATGGATGACGTTAGTGGGGCAGGGTACTAGCGTCACGAGTCTCATTAGATCGGGTGACGTGCGGTGATTCCGGCCGCGAGTCGTCACCGCTGCCGGTCCGGGTCTCGGCAAGGGTCCCCAGGGGCCGATGATCGCCGGACGCGGCATGATAGGAGAGGGTCTCCTTACGCGATCGAAGGCGAACAGGCGATCCAGTCGGGGAACGGGAAGATTTAGAACGGGCAGGTCCTTTCATAGGGGCCTTGCCCTTGGATTTGGGCTTAGGGAAAGATGAGAATGAAAAACAGTCGGAGATGACGGCCGATTGCCCGTTGGACTGAGACTGCTGTTGGACTTCGATCGCGACGATCGTGTGTCCGCCGATCGGGTAGAGGGGGAATCGTAATGTTGGTCGCGCGTCCCCTGCGCGGAACCCTCCTCTACACCGATCGTACGCTCATCGTGTGCGTGAGCGGTTTGTCCCGTGGAATCGACACGCGGCCCCTCCGGGGTAGAGAGCGACTGCCGAACAATGGAGCGTCTCGAGCCGTTAGTGCCCTTCACCATGTTGGGCACTGGTGGTGGGGGACAAACACGGAACGCACGATCGCAAAGGGGAGACAAAGAGGTGGATCGAGGGATAGAAAGAGCTCAACCAACCTCGGAGAGGACACTGGAAGTGTAGTAAATGTAACGAGATCTCAGTGTTAGATCGGGGAAGGTCGATCGTAAGTGCCGCCGGTTTTGGCCGTCGAAACAAAATGGTGGAACGACCGGTGAAGAAATGGAAACCGAGTGGACGACGTGGAAGTTAGTCGAATCGGGATCCGAATGGAAGGAGAAGGGACTGAGACTCGGAGAACAAGGGGCCGTAAAGGCAAAAAAAGGGGTGAGAAGAGGTGAAACCGGCGATGGAGTTCCGACTTTCGAAGATCGAAAAGAACGGAAGGCGAAGTCGCGAGTGCCGAGACAAAGGCACAAAGGCGAGGATGGCGTGGTTAAATAGATTAATAAAGCACACCAAACCAAAGCCCCACCGGCTCAAGAGTAAAAGGGTGAAGCGCGGAAGCCACAACAAAAAAGCAAAGAAGCAAACACAAAGCTAGTTTTGTCTAACATTAGAACACAGTGCTTTTCTCCTTCAGACATAATTATTTCGGCATGTTTGTTCTGGATACTCTACATGAACACCTGCAGGTTTTAGTCAACTGCCCATGTTCAATGCAGAAACAAGCCTCATCAGGTCTGATGTATGTGACAGGATCAAAGGGTGTATCTTTACACAGAATAGGTTTGAGGGGCTAAAGCGAAAATCCAAAAGGCCCAAAGCAAGGTTTCAAAAGAGTACTTTTACTGGAATTGCAAGCAGTTTCAGCTGTTCCACTCAAAACAGCAGTCTTTTTTTTTCTTCTTTTTTTTTTTTTGGGGGGGGGGGTGTTTTAGATTTCTTCTGTCCATCACACACACACACACACACACACACACACACACACACACACACACACACACACCACACACACACACACACACACACGCGCGCGCGCACGCACGCACACACAAACACACACACAAACACACACCACAAACACACACACACACACACACACCACACGCGCGCGCGCGCACGCGCGCGCACGCGCGCACGCACGCACGCACGCACGCACACACACACACACTGAGCTTAATGGCAATCAGCAGTAACTGATGATTATCAGTAAACAAGTGGGGTATGTTTTGCTCCCATAAGGAAACCTAACACAGTAACTTTTATTCAAGACTGGCACAGCCTTAAAAACTTGAATAAAGTCAGACAAATACACAGACGAACAATCTAATAGTGGGGGAAAAACATGATGATTATCGACTCCGGTGAAAATGTCCACAGGCAAGTCGGTGAAACCCCTGACTGTACACACCAAGGTGTGCACGGTATTGGGTGAACAGTTCTCCATCCTGCACGCCTTCGCCCCTGGCCGTGACGTCAGATGCCGGTGTTACGGAGAATATTGACTCCGTAGAAAATTGACTCCCCGGTTCTTTTTTCTCCGGAGAAAAATGAACCGTTCAGTTTTCTACAGGTTTTTCGGGGGGGGGGGGGGGGGGGGGGGGGGGGGGGGTTATAGATTTCTTCTGTCCATACACACACACACACACACACACACACACAACACACACACACACACACACACACACACACACACACACACACACACGCACGCACGCACCACACACAAACACACACACAAACACACA